>CAJUYH010000032.1:47653-59576 GCA_910591685.1 Galerucella tenella
GTGGTAGGATTGCTGATAGCCTTCAGCAATGCCTGGCTATCAGTGAAATCACATATGTGACTTATAATAATTCATATCACACGTGTTACGTACAAAATTCTATCTACAACTATTTAATAGTATTATTAACAGTACCTATATAATAAAATTCAAAGAAAATTCAATCCAAATTCAATCCAACGTATTTTCAATAATATCGACTGCACACATAAGGTACTGTGTATCATATTCTGTGACCATAGCAACAAAGACAGACAAACTCGCAGACAATGCTGTGGAAATAATGGTTATTTATGTATCAAGGGCGTAAAACAGGCGTTTATGGACCGCAACGTCTAAGTAAGAGCCCGAGCCGCAAGGCGAGGGCTATTAACACCTAAGGTCCATAAACGCTGTTTACGCCTGAAATACATACAATATTTTATGCACGACCGTTTTAATAGTCATTTATTAATAAATATACAAAATTTTATGCACGTCCGTATTAATGATAGTTTATTAATAAATATGTTTTATTTTCTATTTTTTACCTTTTGTGAGTAGGTTATTATAAATGTTTCAAGTTGGATACATTTTATACCTCGATAATATTATAACTCACCCTGGATAAAAATCTACCAAATCATTTGTATAGTTAAATAAAATTGAGTCTTATTGAAACTAATGAGATGATAAAACAATTTCGTAGCAACTTACAACAGAGCAAGGTAGCAGATCCTAACATTTCTATAAGTAATTGTTCAAAATGTGTTATTAGTATAAAATTCTAAGAGTGAGGATGTTATGTTTGGGCTTTTAAAGTTATCATTTCTTTATTAAACTCATATTTTGTTAATTGTACCAAATATTTCCATGATAATAAATAATAATAAAAAAGTTTGTTTTACTAACTACATGTGCATTTTTAAAAGGAAAAAAATTTACTTTACCGCCCGGGATGCGGTAAAGTAGTCCGCGGGCGGTAAAGTGACACTTTACGCCCGCTAAACGTATTTATAATCTGGACTTCTTCGCCCGGTCGTGCATAAAAGTAATTTAATTTATGAATGTACCCCACAGTCGAAGCACTACTGTCTTGCAAAATACACAAATCGGTCGTGAAATGTTTATTTATCAAAAACAAAATATCGATATACAACAGTCTCGGAAACAAAAGGAATTAATCTCAATGAGCACACAATATTAAGTGATAACCAAATAATACGAAGAAAAACTTGTTAACCAGTCTGTTCTCGCCATCTTATTATCATTCCAACTTGCAGAATTATTTAAATCCTTGACCTTGGCAAATTTATACGCAAATTCCTTGGATTAGGTGAATATTAGCCCACAGTGCATCTTAGAAGATACAATAATAAATTTATTCAATTTTATACTGGTACGGCTGTGTAGTGTAATGAAGTATCTCCATATTAGGCTACATAGCTTTCAACATTGCCTGTCCGTCCACCTCTCCACTCCTAGTTCCCTTTTCCTTGTGATTTCTTAGCATATTTTTACTGTAAAACAGATATATGATATTACTTCAGCTCTAAGAATTAAAATTGGAAAACTAGGGCATAGAGTATGAATGTACCTCGCTTTCTGCTGTATGGACCTACCCCATCACAAGAAAATGGAATAAAGATATTTCTAAAAAACATTATTTACGTATCAATAATTGACAAACTTGAATTTATTATCTTTTGAATAAAATAGTACCTACTGAATAAGATATGAAACAGCTTTTATCAATAAAAAGATGTTCAAAGTGAGGTTATGAAATTACTTACGCGTAGTCGAATCACTTTCCGTGTCACCCCGTCTCGCCACACCGACTGCTGTCAAACTTCCGTGAGTCAACACACTACAATATAAATAAGCTATGAAAACAGGCATCAGTCGATCAATTGAAACGAGCTTAAAAGGCCTGCCGCAAAATGAGACGCAGAGTGTAGCTAGTCACTGATAGACTGTACAAAAAATAGGATTGTAGTTTTCACGTTGAAGCTTGAACAGTTCTGAAACATGACAACTGCTATTGCACTGATTAATTCCATATTTAGCTCTGAATCTGATTCAGAAGACGAGTTCGAAATGATATCCTTTATCTCCCAGATGACTAGTGAAAAGTCAGTGAGAAGCTTGTTGTGGGAGCATGAAACTTGATCATACATCCTTCGAATAATCGAGACTTTATTCTATCGAGTTGATGCACTTTTTTTTCGGGCCGAGATGGGAAACTTATGTTCGACTGGGTCCTTAACCAGTACCCAGACAGTGTTGGACTCATCCCCACGGAGATGCCTACCAACCAAACCCACCTCAAAATCGCCGTTACTCCCGCCTTGGAATCACTACCCTAGCATACTTCAAGACGGGCGGCGGTCCCTCACACACTCTCCCTCTCCCTCTCCCTCTCTCCCTCATCCTCCTCCTTCTTTCACTCCCACCTCTCTCATGCCATAACGAGTCCTTCTCTTTCCCTTATCATACTCTCTACTACGACACTTATCTCCATCCATTCCTCCTCACCCCTCAACATAATCTCCACCATATTTTCCCAATACACCGCCTCTCCCAGTTTATTCTCCAACTTCTTCAAAACTTTCTCATTCTTCCAGCATCTAAACACATGTCCCACCTCATCCTCCACTTCACATCTCTCGCACACTCCAGTTTCTCTTTTCCCATGCCCTGTAAGCACCTGCATCAAGAAGTAGTTCACCTCCCCAAATTTCCGGTCCACCCAATTTCTCCTGCTCCCAATCGCTCCTTTTAGCGCGCCCTCAATCTCATCCCACCTTTTCTCCATTTCCTCATCCATCCATTCCTGTACTTCCTCTCTGCTCGCACCCCTCCAACGTTTCTGTCTGGCTCTAGCCATCAGATCCAATGGATAGGACCGTGACAGCACTGCTGCTGCCAGTCCACCCACTGTCCTGTACGCCTGCACCACCCTCAAAAGTATTCCCCTCTGCACCCGCAGGAGTGGTCTTACCCTCGCATTCACCCCTGCTTTCTCACCCCACACTTCAGCGCCATACAGCATACTCTGCTCTACCGTCCTACCAATTATCCTCCTCTTCCATCCTCCCGGTCCTTTCACATCACCCATCAACCTTCCCAGCAACGCTGCCCTTACTTTTGCCTTCTGTGCAGCTTTCAACATATGGGTTTTGAAGGATAATTGGCTATCCAACCACACCCCCAGATATTTCACCGCTTCCTCCATCCGAATTTTCTTTCCCTTCACCATCACCCCTACCTCCCTTGCCTTGCTCCGCCCCTTCACCAGTAGCCCCACAGTCTTATCCTCAGCCACTTCCAGTCCACACCGCTCTATCTTCTCCACAATCTTCCTACACATCCTCTCTGCCTTTCTTTCTATATCCACATCTCCCTTTGCCGTACATACCAGGAGCGCTATTCTGTACGCGGCATTGACAGTCGTCGGTATCGGAATGTTAACAACAGCCATCGGTTGCGCGGCCGACGGGACCAATATAACGCTATTCTGTATGCCACGGTTTTTGACGCTCGGAATTGCAACCAAAAATTATCGGCATAGAAGTGACGTCACTCGATTCGGTACATGTGGCCAATGAGCGATGAGGGAAACTGTCAAATTTGTAAACAAACCAAAGTGCACGTTGAAGATTAGAGCAAATTATCCCTTGTGATATTACCCAATGAAGGATAAAGAAGAAGAAGAAGATTAGAGGTTATATTTTGGTTTCGTTGGAAGGGAGAGTCATACAATTAGATAATAAATAGTGATAGTGACGTATCTTTTATCTGTTATCATGAACGATACAATTCATGTTTATATTAACATTAACAACCTCAAAAACTCGAAATTTAGAGTCAACTAGCATTAAAGAATTGATCTGGCGTTAACATTTATATATCTTTTGTTTCAAGTCTCAAAGATAGGATAAGTACAAATATTAATTATTTCAAAGGAGCTTCTTGTTCTATCAAATCTAAGCGTTATAATACCGCTCAGAGGGATCATTTGTTTCAGTACAAGGAGAGCCATTCAAATTTTGCTGCAGGAAAATGTTGTTGAAAAGATAGGCAGGGCCGGATTAAAGTGCAATGCCGCTGTGGGCTCCAAATTTTTGCCGCCCCTATCCCATGTCAAAGCCGAGAAAAAGAGAAGATCTGACCATTGGAAAGATCTAGTAGGGCTTATACAATCAAAGACTCTTGTGGGTGACTACAACCTGTTGAGATCAAAAGAATGCATAAGTCAAAGTAAAACTGCGCTAAGAGTTAACAGGGATCCTAACGGGACATTGTCGCCTGAATGGGCACCTGAAAAAGCTCAAAATAGTGGAGGAAGAAGAATGCAGATTTTGTGGAATGGGAGAAGAAACCTCCATCCACATACTTTCCAACTGCACAGCACTCCAGAATCCTAGAGCACAGCACCTGGGAGATTACTGGATAGAAGAGGAACATTTGCCTAAGTTGAAGCCTGCAGACATCCTAAAATTTCTCCGGGAAATAGGACTAAAGGAACTACTAGTTTCTAAAACTCTCCTCTGAAACTGAGTAGAAGTAAGGGGGCACAATAGATCTTTTAGGTCTCAGTGAATGTCACCCCAAAAATCACACATACATACATACATACATCCCATGTCATTGCACCACAATGTTACACTACACACATGTTATAAATAAATTAATGGTGCTAAAAAGCAAAAAAACATTGAGTGCCTTTTAGGACAACGTAGTTTTAATATTAAGTAAGGCTTAAGCTGTACCGAAACTCGAAATTGTGTATAAATGAATAGAACTAGATGGATCTTATTTTTGCAATTTATACTGATAATAGGGCAATTTGTACAGGAAAAAAAACAACTAAATGAAATACATCCATTAATAAACAAACGTAGATAATGATTTATAGAATCAATAATTAGGTGAGTGACCACATTATTTTTCTTTAATTAAAAAGTTTTTTGCGAGCTTTGGCGGAAGCAAAATCAGAAACTATGTCGTTGAAATCTATAGTATTCAGTAGATGTGCTTCAATGTGTAGAATTGCTAAATGATTCAGTTTTTCATTTGACATTGTTGACCTCAGAAAACTTTTAATTCGTTTCATCACCGAAAAAGACCTTTCGGCCGAACAATTCGTCACAAACAAACAGAGGTACATCCTAAACGCAATGTCCAAGTTGGGGAAACTATTCTGCAGATTCTTTGTCCTTATTAAATTTGACATTGGTATAATAATACCATCTTTACTGTGAACAATGTTTGTTGTATTCTTCTGTTCACATAAACACCAGAATTGGCTCTCACCACTTTCATTTTCTGAAGTAAATGAATGTAATTTTTCTTGTATATATCGATTAAAATGCATAAATAGATATAAATGAGTCTTCTAAATCTTCGGGATAAGAAGTTATAAGGTTTTTCGCATACTTATCAAATTCCATTTGGGATTTTTTTTTTGATAAAGGCACTCTAATATTTTGAATCTTTCAAATGTTTCCTTATATCCTGTGCATCTCAAATTCTATAAGGAAATAGTTACAAAACCGGTCCCAGAACCGAGCCCTGGGGCACTCCAACCTCCGTCCCATACCTTCTCCCTCTTGTGTCCACTATCGCACGCCCCGTCAGGTAGTCCTCTACTAGATTAACTAGCCCCTCCCCTACTCCAAGCTTTGTCAACGCGCTCAACACCGACCGTTTACTGACACTGTTGAACGCGTTTCCCATGTCGAAGAACACAAGCAGGGCCAATTTCTTATTCCTACCATAACCCTGCCTAGCCCTTTGCACCAAGTCCATCACCCTGCCCAGCGCTGAGATGCATGACTTCCCTTCTTTAAACCCATGTTGGTTTTCCCTGAAACCCCATTCCTATCAACTTCCTCCTCAATCCTAACCTTTATTATCCCCTCCATCAATTTACCCAATCCACATAGCAGGCTAATGGGCCTGTAGTCTCCCGCCCGTTTCCCATCCCTACCCGTCTTCTTCACAAGGATCACCCTGGCCACCTTCCACCTTTACGGAAACTCTTCCTCCCTCAATATTATGTTAAACAGTTCCAAAAAGTATTCCCCATTGTCATCCAACAGCCTCTTCACCATATCACCTCTCATGCCATCTATCCCTGGGGCTTTCCTTACCTTAATATTTCTCCCCCCCTGCTCTATTCCCCAATTTTCTACTGACCTTATCCCTCTCATTTTCCCTATCTCCCTAGTATTCTGGGCTTCCCGAATTCTGCCCTCCCCACCTCCTTCTACCCCTGTAAACAATTTCTCCATAATCTCTTTCTCCCAATCTCCCTCTAGTACCACGTTCCTGTTTCCACCCATTCTTCTCACCGCTATCTCATACGCCTTCCCTCATGGGTTGTTTTCCAACTCCCCCAGTAACTCTTCCCACTTTCTCCTTTTTTCCCTCTCCACCCTGCGCTCCAGTTCCTTCTTCTTCTCCTTATATCCCACTCTTCCCTCCATCCCTACTTTCCCCCTCAACATTCGTCCTCGTTCCTTCTTACACTCCCGCCACAGACTCTCCATTTCCTCGTTTCACCAGTAATTAGCCCTCCACTTGCGCCTATTACCCCTTTTCCCTTCTCTCCTGCAGCCCTGTATCACATCATACAGTTTCTCTACATCATGTTCAAGTCCCCTACCTATCTCCTCCCTTAATTTCTGCCTCGGCCTTCGCCCTCTTCCATCCCCACTCTTCCACAAATTCCTTTCTCCCTCCTCTTATATTCGTCTCCACATACCTATGTAAACTCAAGCTTTCCTCATCCTCCAGTACCCTCCAACTACTCACTCTTTCCCCCAGCCATTCATCACACGCTGTTATGTCAATAAATGATGAACCCCCGTCACCCCTCACGAAGGTGGGCAACAGTCCATCATTCAGCACCGCCAATCCGTTGGATGTCAATACTTCCTCCAGGATCTCTCCTCTCCTGTCCGTTTTTCTCCCTCCCCAGGCAGTATTCTTGGCAATGAAGTCACCTGTCACCATTCTTCTTACAACTCTCCTTTTCCCTTTAGACACCCTAAGATCTTCCTCCAGTCCTGTCATACTCCTCTCATATTCTTCCAGGTTGACATTTGGACTTATATACACACTGTACACCACCATGTCTCCAATTCGCACTACCACCCAACCGTTACCCTTCCTCACTTCATCCGCCCTTATTCCATCTCCCACCACTCTTATTCCTGCCTCTCCTGTATCATCCATTATCCAACCTTGCTTCCCCACATATCTAGCGTTCACCTCAGATCCACACACCACATCCACTTCCCTCCTACCAATTACCTCATCTAGAATATCATGTGCTACTCTGCATTTTCCTACATTTATTTGTAACACCCTCCATCCCTCCTCCACATTTTTTCTTACCGAGGTCTTCTCGCCCCTTCCTCCTATTTGACCGGACTCATCCCCTCTAAGGGGTCCAGAGGGTCCCTCCCATTTTTTCCATCTTTGTTTCCATTACCTTCATTAACTACCTTCCTCCCCCTACTACACTCTGTCTCCCCTGGCTTGTGTCCCCTTTCCCCACATACCCTACAAAGGAAGGCTTGCCGACAGTCTTTGGCCATGTGTCCCACGCTTTTACATAGCCAGCATTTCCTTGTCTTCTCCACTCTCCTTGCTTTTAATCTCGCTTCTTGATGGCCCTTCATTCCACAACCAAAACATCTGCCCTCCTCTCTCCCCTCTATTATATTCACCCTATTCAAGTCCAGCCTAATTTCCCTTTTTCCCAGTAAGGCTACCACCTTCTCGCACCTTTTCACCTTTTCCACCTCCTTCAGAATTCCCCTCACCTCAACCCCCTTCTTTGCCTCTATAACCACCTCCCTGTTCCTTGAGACTCTGAGTCTATCCACCCACTTTCCTTCCATATCCGTCAGACCCTTCTTGATATTATCTATCCCCTCCTGGTTGACTTCTCCAAGATCCTTCAGGATTACGCCTCATTCCTGACCTCCTTTTCCCTATCTATATAAATAGTCACCTCAGTCCCATCAGCTCTAACCCACGCGACCATCTTCTTCAGCACCTCCACCTCCACATGCTCAAGCCTCTGTAGCCCAACTCTAACCCCGCTCCCCACTTCCCCAAACAGTCGACTCATCAAATTAAACACCTTCCTCTCATCCCCACAATCCCCCTCCATCCGACAGATCAACACCTCCTCGTTGACCCTGGTCCCTTTTCTCTCCGTAGTGCGAACCTCCTTAACCCACTCCATTTCCTCTCCTTTTTCTGCCAGCATCGGATACCTATCCCTAAACATCTTCTGTATCCCCTTCTCCATTCCACTGTCCTCCTTAGTCACCCACACCACTTTTATCTTTTCCTCCCCTAAAATGGGATTTCCCACTTTCACCTCTATTCCCTCCCGTTTTTTGTCCTCCCAGTCCCTATTTCTAATTTCATTACATCCATCCCAGTCTCTTTTCCCGATATCCCATCGTGTTTGACATCTCTCCATCCTATCTTCCTCTCTTCTCAACTCCTCCAATTCCCTGACTCGCCCCTCCGCCGCCGACTTTTGCTCTTCCAGCCTTTCCACCCTCTTCTCCAGTCGCTTTACCATCTCCTTCAATCTCTCTACACTCTCCCTCCCTTCCTCCTTCGCACTCTCCACTTCCTCCCGTCCTTTCTCCTTCTATTTCCTCTTCTGCTCCTTATCTTCCAGAGGCGATACCTCCTTCCTCTTCACCCCTGTATCGCTCCACTCACTAGTCTCTCCCGCCTTATCAGGTGTTCGTTTCACCATCCTCGATTTTCCGAAAATACTCTCTTCCTCAACTGCTTTCTGTTCCATTTTTTTCACATACTCCATAATACATCCCACGAGTAGCTAGGGAATTGAATGTCCACCACCACAGAGCCCTGCTTGTGGTGGTAAGGCTGGATACTCCGGGAGGTTACCAGGTATCCCGAAGGCACCGTTCCTGACTGACTTTCGCGTAGCCATTCATCTATTGTCACGGTAGCTAACAACGTAGATTACGGATTGTTTTATCGAGGTTTACTCCTCTAGGCTTTTGCCACGGTTGCCTCCGGACGCAGTTGCTGCCGCTGCCTACAATCACACAACATAGCTGCCTCCCCTATGCTGCTGGTTTTTTATCGAGGTTTACTACTCTATTCCCTTTGATCCGCGAGAAACTACTATTCGGGTTCCCATACTGGAGCCTTATTTATTGCTTATCCCGAGGGTTGTCGGTCATGGAGGCCCTTACAACTCGAAGAGCAGGAGCCTCCTGACCACCAACTCCCTCTGGAGACACCCTATCAGCCATTGGGATGCGCCGTGTCGGGTAGGACAACCCCTCTACGGAGACTTGTATGAGAGATTAGGGGTGAATCACTTCCAGCCTCCCTCATCCAACCCTCCGAAGCACGGAGAGTTGATGCACTTGGCGCACGAAACTCGATCGAGTTCGTATTCCCATTGTATCAAGAAATCGTTGGTCAGCTAACTTCATAGTTGTATTTTTTTAGAGAAGTTACATTTATTATGTGTTGTTATGCGCACTAAACAGTCTTTAATATAGAAGTGAAAGTCCAATAGGATGACCTAGAATTAAAAATGAGGTGTCAAACCCATCCACCTGAAGCGCTAGTTGCAATTGAGTTGTCGAAATTGGCAAGGCAGCTGAGACCGAAAAACAGACTGAGGGAAGAAGAATTTAAGCGATCGCAGTGGATGGGTTCAGAACTATTTCATAACGCTTTTTTTAATGGAAGTTTGTTTTTGATTGATTAATGCCCGATCTCACTAACCATTTCCTAAAGTCAGGTAATACCTAAAACGAATTTAGGAATTCCTAAATGCCATTTACATTTTACCACGCGCTAAGTAATGCCCAAGAGTGATAGTATTACGTATTTCCTATCACTTTTTTATCAACCCCTAAAGGATTGTAGGAACAGCGAGTGATGCCCCTTTTTGTCCCAATAACAATGAATTGTGGTTCAAAATAACTGTTGCAGACTTTGTAGGATTTATAAATCTGTTCAGCGCCTAATTCCTTTAGTTTTGGATTGCGAATAAAGGCAACCCATTTATTCAACAACAGAGGGTCATGTTTGGGAAACCTATGTCATTTTGATGTAATGTCTGTACACCCAGGAACGCAACACTCCACACCAACCATTATGAATATTATGAATCATCACACTTGATAAGACTCACAGTACCTAATTAAAACACAAATAACAGCAGCAAATGGCGAAAGGAAACAATCTATAAAAGACAATGGTGACAACAACTATATGACAGCTTTGATGAATTTCAAAATCTTTTCTTCTTTTCGTGCTAAGGGCCTTAGCTGCCAGGTCTGCTTCGACAACTCAATTGCAACTACTGCTTCAGGTGGATGGGTTTGAAACCTCATTTCTGTATTCAAGGTCATCCTATAAACTTTCACTTCTATAGGTTAGACTGTTTTGTTATGCTTGTCAGGTGTTTAGTTGGACTTGGTTGACGAAGATCTATTTGTGTTTAGTGAATTCGTTAGATTGGAAACATGTGCAAACCCAATGAAAAACATTGGGAAGTTATTTTTAATCACTTCGATATATACCCCGAAAAACCAACAGGGCGTTTAAACTCAGGTAATGGGAAGCAAAAGATGAAGCAATTTTGGAAAGAAGTGTTACCAGTACCATATTTTGAATACGAATTCCTCTTATATTTGTTATTTCTGGAAGATATGGGTATAGTAATTCTATAAGTTGTAGAGCTAAAACTTTGCTTTAGACGAAATATCTCTATTTTCGGGTAAAGTGAATGGATCATTATTCACTCGTAATGGTCGTCTTTTTCTTACAAGACGTGGATTGTCTCTTGCTCTAGCGAGCCTTCCATGTTGCCGCAATCCTACATGAATGGGTAGCATTTTAACAATGACCTATAATATATTAACAAATTGATGAGTTTTATTTAAGAAAACTAGACGTACCTACCGAATTTCTAATACTAAAGTCAATTTATTTGAAAAAAACCACACACACCAATAATAAACAACAAACATAACCTCATAAATTCAATACTTGGATCACATTAATTTGTTAGGTATACTAGCTGAGTTCGTTATTTGCATCGCAGAGGAGACGGATTTTTGGTCACGTGATCAAACATAACGAACTTCTAACCTCCTTTTTGCCTGTAACTCTCAGTTTAGAGACTACGATTTTTTGGTTTGATTTTTTCGTTTTAGATTTCATTTTTCATTATTTACGACCATGTCTAGCCCTGAGGCAATTTTGGTAGCTATTCATGGTCCACAAATAGTACAAGATTTATCTAATGACAGGAATGTCTACAACATAACCTCATAACATGACAGATATACATATTAATCTTTCTCGTCGGTCAAAATATTCCGAGAAAACAGATTTACATCGGACTGATCTGAGCGGAATTACCGAACAGTTCAGATTTACCTCCCCCACCTCTAGATGTAATAAACGAAGGATTCAGACTAAAAATATTAATCGGACGCAAATAAC
Organism: Galerucella tenella; assembly: GCA_910591685.1. Taxonomy (NCBI): domain Eukaryota; kingdom Metazoa; phylum Arthropoda; class Insecta; order Coleoptera; family Chrysomelidae; genus Galerucella; species Galerucella tenella. The sequence goes on from CAJUYH010000032.1 coordinate 59,171, forward strand.
GAACGCAGCTACTGTGGTTCGATCAACTCGACAGCTTAGGAGTCGTCGAGTGATTTCAATCGAGTCGTATTTCGCGGGTGACATTTTGATCAACTTGCCAAAATTCGTCGAGTAATCGAGCTTCGTACTCCCACTGTACATGAAAAAAAAAACTCATAGAGAATTTACCTTAACTCAAGAATTTAGAGATGAGAAGATCACCAAATATTTTGTCCATGGTTTTCAAAACACACCGTGAGCCGTGATTTTCTGAAAAAAAAGTGCGACTACTACACTGCGTTTCGCAGGGTCACTTTGCACCAAAACTGTGTCACGTCACGCTGCGAAGGAATATACGCATTGAGTTAACTGTATAAACCCTCACTTCGTGGAATCTACTCATCATATGGTTTTAAATGAAACTAAC
>CAJUYH010000032.1:59676-141183 GCA_910591685.1 Galerucella tenella
AAAGCTACTATTTGTAAAATCTTCTTCTTTTTTCTATTCATATATATCAAGTCAATCACTAGATAGGCACTATTTGGACTAGCCAAATATATATCAAGTACACATCATGTCAAAAGTAACTTCTGTCATTCTGACGATGATATATTTATCGAAACAATTGTCAATAATTTAGTTGCAATTTACACATTTTTTTAAATATATTGTGGAGTCATTTAGAAACAGTTAGTTTCATTTAAAACCATATGAGTATACGCATGTTATATTATTTATTAGGTTCACAAAAACTCGCTGTGATTCACGCTGCGTCACCTCAACAAACTACGCCTCATTTTGCGGCTGGCCTAACAACAAATATCGCTAGTATATGAAGGTGCCAGTTGTATGAATCGGTCTATAAAAAATTTTTCAGTAAGAAATAGCTGAGCAGCTAAATAGAGTTTCCTTTCCAGATATTAAACTAAGCCGAAGCGTTTTCTTGATATAATAGCACAATGGTTGTTTAAAACGGAAGATTTATAGTTTCAATTTCCATTTTGGCATGACTGTTTTTGCTGTTTTTATTTATACTAGAGACCTTTTTTTGTAAATTAACCTCTTGTATTGAGATCATTATAGTTGTAACTTAGATAAGCAAGCCTTAAGATCGGAAAAGTACAAGGAAAGGGAAACATTAGACGAAATGAAACAATGCATATTCAAAACCCGTTTTTTCATTGTGTTTCAGCCTGGCACTGGTCTGGCTGGTCTCTCGTTCGGTCCTGTCATCGAGGTACCTCATCCCGCTGCTTTTTTATCTGGTAAAAGCGATGCCATATTATCGGCAGGGTATTTCAATAAGGTTCCAATGTTACTAGGATTCAATTCGAATGAATCTGTTTTTCAAATACCAGGTAAGTATAACGTATGACGATATTGAGGGTACAAGTTGCAGCAACACAAAACTATACAGAATAGTAAGGCAATTGTTCAAGGAAACGACCATTGCCATAAACTCGGATACCCAAGCGGCTATATGGGATCAATCAACAGATACATTCTAAGCACGTTTCAATGCAGATAAATTTTAAGCTTGTTTGGAATTGCTACATTTATTCGTTCTGATTTTGAGTAGTAGTTTTATCATTTTCTTTTTAAAGCACTTATGTCTAAGTCCTTGTAAGTTCTCACTGAAGCAGAGTATATAAGTGGGTGTGTTATACATCAGCTCACTATATTGTGTAAATGCTCCTTATCTACCTTGTTCACTATGTGTCATGCCAGCCTATCAAAGGATTACTCACAGTTTCTACCAATGGTTGGATTGCTGAAACCATTAAGCAAAGCTTGGATGTCAGCGGATATTTTAGGTTTTGGTCCCCATATTCCCTCCTGATGTTTCCATCAATACAGACTAAAGTGGCCACTGCTTGGTACATACGTATATCGATCAGTGCTTGAGAATCTCTTTCCATGTCCGTTCACACCAACCATGGTTAGCTTTGGAACCATCTACTACAGGAACCACAGGATTACCATCACCTTTTTCCTAAATGGTATGATGACATTCATACAATCAGTGAGTATGTTCTCCAGTGTCATGCTGTCTAATTTAAATTAAAATATGGGCTTCTTTAGTATTGTCCCCGATGTATCAGTGAGTCTCCCGATTTCAGAATTACAATCAACGCCTCCGCCATTACAAAAAGCTCCAAAGGAGCAAGGCAAATAAGCACTTTAATTGTTGCCGTCCCCCGATAATACGAAGTAGAGCTTGTCTTTGAATTGAAGTTAATACTTGCAGAAGACATTTATGTCCTTCTACACAACACTATTATTCTATTGGTGATGGTTGAACTTATTACAGTTGTGTTATTGTGCAAAGCCAGTGTACGATATCGGGACGTATCCCCTTTGCTTTGCATATAGCTCTTCTGCATTGCCAGAAAGGTCTAGGTGCACTGGGTAATTTTATCCAGCTGTGTCTTTCAATAGAGTATACCTCTAACAGATGAAATCCTTCCAAATATATTACAATCAATATTAATAATAAAGTTGGTTCAGTTTGCAGACAATATAATGTGTCAAAATAGTATTAAATAGATTTCCCAATTAACTCAAAACTGGAAAATATCCTTAACAAGCTGGTGGTTATATGATGTACCAACCACTTACATCATCTGCTTCTATTATAATTATATCCTCTGGACACCGTAGTGCAGTGTTGTCAAAGCTACTCATAATTGGCTTTTGTTTATCTGTGCTGCTTTTTCCTCATCACGCATCAACCAACGGGAACAATGTCATTTCACAACTAAGTAATTTATTGGAATAAATTATACTTTGTTTGTTTTCTTTTTTAATTTCAAGAATAAACTCGACAATTTTAGTAAAGCAACACTGTCGGAGATGTGATATGACATTATTCACATTATAAAAGATAAAAAAAAAATATATCCACCCCGAAGACTAGTTTCCAGGCATGGAGATCATGATTAAATTGTTTTTGGAAACTAGTGAAATCATGAGGGTTATTTCTAGACATTTAACTTCTTTGGATACTCCTAGTTTTTCTCAGCTGTAGGTACTCTGCCTTGCGGGAGTACTAGTAAAAGCAACTATTATTTTCTCATATTAACTGAAACGCTCTTTCTAAGGCGATGTGACTGTTTGAAACCATAAAATAGTTGGGCAGTCAAAACAGATTGTCCTTAGCCTGGATACCAAATAGCTCAGATCACAAGGGTAACGAAGGGGCCTGATTCACCGACCCAAGATTGGTCTATAACTATTCTGCAATATATCGCTGTAGAAAACAATAGAAAGTACTTGGACAAAAAAGCAGTTCCGGAATAGTGAAACAAAGTGTCTGGAATGAAACGCTAATGAATTCATCAATACATATGTCCTCCTCCCCTAGTGCAGCCTCTGATGGATTCTTTTTAAATCTTCAGAGGAAACAGGCTTATTGAATTTTGTATGAGAACTTCCAAGAAATGCGTTATTTTGATTGAAATAATTTCAAAAAATATTCCAAATTTCCAAGTATTAAAGAATTATCCATTCTAAATGAACTAAATCTCACAATTCTATTTTCAGTTTTGCATGATCTGATGGGACCATTATTTGATATGTACCCAGAAATGTTGGTCCCAGCAGATATAGAGTCTGACGAAAATCTCACAATAGCCGGTAAGATTATTATTGAAGAATTTTGGGGCAATACTACAGTCAACTCATCTCTTAAAGACGCTATTGAGGTAAGTGTTATCATTGAGCTTCTTCTATGATAAATTTATTCAAACTTTTTAGTTCGCTAATGTTGACCAATTCACAAGACCGATTGATAGATTTGTTAAAGATGTTTGTAAATATACAAAGGATGTTTACTACTATATGTTCAGTTATGTTGGACATTTGCCTGGTATAAGTACTATGGGTATGTTTTTATTTCAATTTACAGTAGGGTGATTCCCCGACCAATAGCTGAAATCAACCAATTTTTATTAATAATAATAATACATTTATTATTCACCATACAAGTTACATGAAACACAAGTGAGTGAATAATGGGAGAACTGTTAGGCCAAGTGGCCAATTCTTCTACAGTTTCCTCAAAAATACAGAAAATACCTAACCTAAAAATACTCTAACCTAATTCAGATGAATTTTAGTGAGAGGGTGGAAAAAGTGAAAAGAGTAAGATAATAGGAAGGACATGAGTCGTGAAAAAAGTAGAAAGGCTTTGTCACATAAAATGTACCTGACTGCCAGTTCCGTTAGAAGTATTTTAATGCAGTTTTTAGGGAAGGGGGGAATACAATATTGCACCTTGTTGTCTGAATATATTATGAGATTCTTATACAAACTATTGGAGAAACCGTCGCTAAAATGGAAAGAACTTTAATAAAAGCAGTGCGGAGGCACAATTATTTGGATTACGAATAAACGGAGACAAAACAAAATGTATGCATGTGGGTGAAGAATAACAAAGTAATAATAAAAAATATTGAGAACAATAGTTGAACCAAACAAAACAAACGATGGAGAAAAATATTAAAAAGGAACATATAATTGAAAGAGAGAATAGGTGTCGAGAATATAGTCAGATATATGTATAAAAGCAAGCAGACTGGAAAGGATGGGACATATTATGGGGAGAGTACCCACATAAATATTGAATGACAGCACGGTTTCAATCGAAGATGAGATTAAGTAGATTGTGAAATCAAGTAATGGGAGATATGAGAGCACTGAAAATCAGAGACTAGAAAACAAATGCAGAGACAGAATAAAATGGAAAACTATAACAAAAGAGACCAGGACACCAAAAGAGACCAGGACACCAAAAGAGACCAGGACACGTGAAAGATTATAGTCGAACTGTTATAAGAGGACTAATCCACCTCGTCAACAGGCTTTAATACTGCTTTATTAAGCTAGCAATAATCCGGGATTGAACAGCTATAAAACATGATAACCTTTAGAAGAGACAATACATTGACACAAAACTCAGTTATACAGCTGTTTTCTCGATAATTATGAGATTATGAAATAAAATGTTGCTCCCGTGTGCTCTTCAATTTGGATTATCCATTTAAGTCAAATATTTGAAAATGACCTGTAGAAAAGTAAGTCTGTCTCGAACCAGCCCTATTTGGTTATATGATATTCAAGTCTTGGGTAAGTGGGTTAGGTTAGGTGTGTGGGGAGTGGGTCTATAAGGCACTCCACTGCCACTCGCAAGAGTCTAATGTGCAAGGGTCTATTGTGTGCATAAGCAACTAGATAAAGGTAATTGTTGACATTTTCATTTCATAATTTTCTGGCTATTTTTAAAATAATTCGATAATTCACTGCTACAAATTGGTGATAAAAAATTTTGGCATACAATATAAATGTGATATATAATTTCACTATTGTTGTTGTTCTCTCATGGTAAAAAAATAAGTTTATGTTAATATGATAATATAAATCCTGAATACCTTCCTAGATTTTGAGAAGGAAAATGGAAGTTGAGGGAAAAATTATATACAATGAAGATCAGTGGAGCAAAAAGAAGTCCTGTTAGGTGCAGCTTGGTACTTATAATTAAAGTTAAAAAGAGTGGGACTAGGTATAAGGCTGGAGTGATTTATTTCAAAGTGTATTATTCATACCATTATGATATTCTGTGTTTATTTATAGGTGTGGCTCACGCTGATGAAGTTAACTATTTATTCAAACCAAACAAAAACTATACAGAAGATGATGAGCGGATGACATTAAGGGCAGTGAAAATGTGGTCAAATTTCTGTAAATATGGGTAAGAGATGTTTGGAATTTTGGGTTACGGAAAAGTACCGCGTTATATGTGAAAGATTGATGGATAGCAATGAAATTCTGGGACGAGAAATGGGATTGATATTTCTATTTTTTAAAGTACTGGGTAGGTGGCTAGATGATTCCATTCGTAATAACAATGTTTTCTGCCTTTTCCAAGTTTCAAAGCCTCACATTTTCACCGCCTCTAAACACAACTGTTTAACATCACTCATTTTAAAAGTATTAATCTTTCTTGAAACTTCTCATTTTATCTGAACCAATACCAGTACAATCGGGTTCAGTTCGCAATGATACGGTGGGGATCTAACCACAGTCATCTCTCGATTCTCTGCAATTTCATAAATTTTCATATTTTTTAAATTTCTCTTTATGATGGAAACATAAAGAATGCAGCTCTTTTCTTGGAGAACCGGGATGAGACTCAATATTCTTTTACTATGGCCAATTCTGTAATTTTTTTTTCAACCAGTTGGTTGTGGGCCATTTTGCTAAAAGCTTCGAGTTATAGCTTGCATTAGGCCATTTTGCTGGAAGTTTCTAGTGATATTTTGCATTATCCATTACTATTATATCGTTCTGTGGAAGAAGATCTATGATTTGTTCGAACCATTCTCCAAAGACATCAACATTAATATCCTTATGCTAGTCACCGGTACCAGTAGATTCAAAAGTCAATAAATCACTTTCAAAAAGTCTGTCTTCAACTTGTAACATTTTCATCTTTTACAATTTATTTGGTGTATGTGCCTCGTTGATCCATGTTTCATCTAAATAAAATAAATTTCTTATTGATTTTATAGTTCTCAGGTAACTAACCTCTTTTGTCTATTAAAAAATACTTTCTGGAACGCTGTTTCAAGCAAAACCCCATTTCTTTCAAAATCTTCTATAGTGTGATTCAACTCATTTCAGGGTAATCTTTATCATCTCGAACCGTGGCAAGAGTAGACAAAGCTGTCAGAAATTCATTCCTAAAGAAGAACGCATGCACTTTCCTCCAATGTCAGCCTTTAAAATAATTTTCTATTTGGAATTTTGCTTTTCCTGGAGCTTAACTTGCTGTTTGATAAGTTTGTAAATCGTAGATTCCCAAACACCAACCATGCTACTACCTAATTCAACTGTGTCATCAACACTTGTATATGAATGTTTGTCTGTAAATGATTTGAGACAATCGACTATCAATTTTTTTTCTCATGATATAATAAAGAACCAATTTTTCGGAACTTACGCAGCGTTTCCAAGTTTTCTATAATCACACAATTCACAACAGCAAGCTGCAACTAAACGACTTTTCTAGTAAACTGTTACGAATACACAACTTGGACCTTCTTACTGAATGGAAAATTGTTCGGTAGGTATATTAATCCAATGATACGGTTACGTAATAATTTCTACACAGGGCTTCTGGCTTGTCCAAGGCTTCTTCCATTCTGTACCCGCTTATGGTTATAAAAGACCATATAAGAGACTGACAACATGTATTAGCCCAGATATATTTAAAGCCTAGTCAAAGCACACCTAAAACCTCACAAAAATACAAAAAACTTGAAAACTCAAAATTGAGTATTTAAAAGTTTTTCTATGAAGTTCAATTTTTCTCAATAATAGACAATTATTCACAATAAATCCTTAAATCAGACGTCTTTCAGCAAACCTTCTATAACTTTTTATAGTGTTTATAATATTATCTGAAAATTTGTGAACTTTATAATGAACCTATTTAGAAATGATCGCGATACAAAAGAACACACCTATGGCTCAGGTAAGAAAGAGAAGGGAGCGAAAATAAAGGTGAAAAAGCAGGTGAGAGAGCGGCTTATACGCGCCGCCGCGTAATAACAACAACAATAATAATAAAATATTAACAACAAAAATCTCAACAACTCACATTTAAAAATGGAGTCTGTTATTGAAACAATAAAAAATGAAGTGGGGTGAAAAAATTAAGGTTCAATGAAAAATGCAGATACAAAAAAAAATTTCAAATAAAATTAGAAGATTACGGTAAAAAAAACGATTTTTTAGTTGAGGTTTACGTGAAAAATCGATGATAATACAAAAAAATGTTTTCCAATGTATTTGTAGATTTCAGAACACATTTCATATAAAAATTTCTTTCTAAATGTCATTGTTTATTCACTATCGTAAAATTAAAAACATGAAAATGTTCAAAAATACTACTAGGGAAATTTCGTATATTTTTTAAAATAATGCATATACGAAGAAAATGTTTAGACAAACTTTGTAGATAAATGTATAAGTTACAATTTTTTATGCGAACATTTTCCTGTAATTTCATTATTTAAACAATTAGAGTGAAAAAACAAAAATTTACCAGACGATTTTCCGGAAAATTGCATGCCTAGCATCGTAAAGTTTTTCTCATGTTAATCACAACCCTTTTAAATACTCAAATTTTAATTTTCAAGTTTTTTGTAATTTTACGGATATTTTGTGTACTTTGACTAGGCTATTATGAAAGTTTTAAGACATACATACGTTTTGCATTATGAATTAGGTTTTATAACTATCTCGTACATAAAAATAGACTATAATTATGTATCGTTCTTGGGACGGTACAGAAGCTGTACTAACCAAGGGGGAGCGATAACTGAGAAATGTGGATGTGTTTAGTTCAACGCTATATAGGGTACCTACTCGATACGATTCCAGAACGGTTCACACATGCCAGCTGGAACAAACCTAATGTATACTTAAGTTTCCAAAATCATTGGAAATTATTTTTCTTTTTCCCCTATTCAATTAAACAGAACGTTGAAAAGGTTACACTTATGACAGAAAATTCAATAGAATTATTCAGTTCCAAAGCAAAATATAGAGTACTCCATTTATAACAGACCTACTGAGCTTCATCACTCTAATCAATCACACTGTATTCGTTTCAAAGATCTAACACTGGTGCGATACTTTTTCGAAGCTCCCTATATTTTTTAATGTGAACAGCAAAAATGTTTTCATGAAGTATCATTACAGTTTCCTGTAATATTGTCGAATTTGATAAAGCGCGTTACAGCGTCACCAATAGATATCATAGAATAATTATAATTTTTATAACGCTCCTTAAGTTTTAAAAATATTTTTCAAAAAAAGTGACCGACTAAGAAGCAACAGTTATTGAATCCACATGGAATAGTTATAATTATTTTTCGGTATTTATTTCTTTTATGCTTTCAGTAAACCCATTCCGTTTATGGATCCCTTACTAGAGAACTCCATCTGGTTGTCAGCCTGTAGTACTAGACCTCCATTTTTATTTAATATCGATGAAAAAATGGGACGTATCGAACACCCCTACAAAAAAGAATTGAAATTTTATGATGAAGAAATCTATGGAGTTTACGGACAGGGTATCTACGATACATATTGATTGTATAGTTTTATCGAAATTGTAAATAATAAAAATATTTTCAGTTGTATATACCATGCATATTTTAATTTAAAAATTACCATAACATCAAAACGCTGCTTCTGCAGCAACCGAACAATGGGCTTTAAATGTAATATTTGCATCAGAAGATACAAAAATGGAATTTATATCAACGTTTGTAGTAGAGGTATGTATACATCCAGTGAAAAGAGCGAAGCCTGGATTCTCATTCAATCATATTCTCTCTTTTAGAGGCGTTTTGTGTTTTGTAAAATTTTTCAATCAGTGTTGTCGTCCATTAGTTATATTATACACTGCCTGTTTGGCTAATGCATCCCCAGTGACGTGACAGGAAAATATTTTTCAGCTTATCGTTTTGAATATTTTCTATAACTACCACATATAGTTTGTGCTGTCCTTCAAATTTTCGTTACCAAGCCGCAGATTTCAGTAGATTCTGTTTATGAAATTTCATACCTTGGAAGCTCTAAAATGATGAGAAACTGCTTTTACACAATCATACAGTATAAAAATTCACAACATTTTGGTCATGGAGACTGAATATAAGGAACACAAACTCTGTATATAAAAAGTGCCCGTCGAAAGGATGGAAATCGGTGGCGTTGGTATAGCTAAAGGGTCAAAATTTTTCACAGTAGGAATGACGCCGACGTGGTTAATTATTTCGAGCTAAATAAATGAAAGGTCGTAGAAAAGTGCGCCCAGTTCAATATTGATAAAGGATACAGAAGACAAAGGATTATCGTAATGTCGGATAGTCAAGCAGCCATTGAAGCACTGAGCTCTTGTGTAGTCAGTTTCAAAATAGTATGGGAATGCTTAGACAAACTCAATGAACTAAGCGAGAAGCATATAGTCACCTTACTGTGGATTCCAGGACACACTGGAATAGAAGGAAATGAAATAGCCGATGAACTAGCAAAGAGGGGGACTGAAATACCTTTCTGGGGGCCTGAACCCTTTTAGGGAATCAGTCCCAATGTAATATTGGGAGAAATAGGTAAAGCCGAGGAAAAGAGGAGATCTGACCTTTGGAAAGATCTAGTAGGGCTTGGACAATCAAAGATTCTTCTGGGTGACTACAACCTGTTGAGATCAAATGAATGCAGTAGTCAGAGTAAAACTGCGCTAAGAGTTTCAACAGGGATCCTAATGGGACATTCTCGCCTGAACGGGTACCTGTGAAAGCTCGAAATAGTGACGGAAGAAGAATGTAGATTTTGTGGCATGGAAGAAGAAACCTCCATCCACATACCTTCCAACTGCTCATCACTATAGAATTCTAGAGCACCGGAGATTACTGGATAGAAGAGGAACATTTACCTAAGTTGAAGCCTGCACATATCCTAAAATTCCTCCGGGAAATAGGACTAAAGGAGCTACTAGTTTTTAAAACTCTCCTCAGAAACTAAGTAGAAGTAGGGAGGCCCAATAGATCTTTTAGGTCGCAGTGAATGTCACCCCAAAATACATACATATATAGGTACGAGGGTCATTTTTTTTCAACATTCGATCGCATAGTACGAAGGCCAGACATGCTAGTGTGCGTAGTAGGCGACTGCGCATCTCCTCTTCAATACATTCTGTCACTGGCGAGACCAACACGCTATTTTCTGTTGAGCTGTAGTCAGGTAAACATGGCTGTCACTATTTATTCTCCCGCCAAGGGTTAATTGCGAAGTGTTATTCGTTCCTTCCAAGCAGAAGGTAACAGTGCTGAGTGATGGTGTTGTTCGTCAATGGTGTCGAAAGTTTAAAGATAGCCGAACTGATGTTCATGATGAAGGGGGTCAAGGACGCAAGTCTGTGGCTACAGACGACCTTGTTCAATGAATTGACCAAGTGATTAAGGAAAATCGAAGGTTCACCATAAGTGAATCTTCGAAATTATCGGTGATATTTCCAGAAGTTCCAAGATCCACCCTCTATCCTGTAGTGACTGAACAATTGTACTATAGAGAAGTTTGTGCTCGCTTGGGAACAAAAAGGTGTACTGCTTGTGGAGTTTATGCAGCCGGAAACAACAAGCAATCAATGCAGATTCTTATTGTGAAACTTCGCGACGCTTACGGAGAGCTATTCAAAACAAACGAAGAGGCATGCTGACTTCTGGAATTGTTCTGCTCCTTGACAATGTCCGTTCTCACAGCGCGCAAGTAACCCAACGGCTTCTTCAGCAATTTCAATGGAACATTTTTGAACACCCAGCACATATTTCCGACCTAGCGCCCAGTGACTTCAATCTTTTTCCCGAACTGAAGCAGTGGCAGATGACTTGGAACTCAAAAACACCGTCACAACTCACTCCCAATCATTAGCGGCAACATTTTATGAGGAGGGTATTGCAAAGCTTGTTCACGTATATGATAACTGTCTCAATCGTCAAGGTAATTATGTAGAGAAGTAACCTGCATTGTACATTACTTCTGTTAACAAAATCTTTTCTGTATATTCACCCGTCTTTTCTTTATAGCCTATCGGAGGTTAAAAAAAAACAACCCTCATATTTATACAGACATGGAAGGTTTGTTTATTTTCTTTAGGTTACCTTCTGTGCTTCTTGTGCTGTGTTTACGTTCCTCACCTAATTCATAGATAATGAACGCACTCCTTATGTTATCAGTAATTTTCGGTTAAGCGCGAATTTTAAACTAATGGCATTTTTTTCAAATAATTTCATCTTGATAGATAGTTTCAAGCAACAAACATATTAAAAACCATCTCCTGTGTACCTATACAAAACTATGTTGCGCAGGTTTTTGTTAGACTATCATGACTGGCTTCTCAAAATATATGAATTTGTCCATTATTAACCTAGGTTAATAATATAAAAAATTATTAACCACTAATAGAGAAATTCAACTCCTCGGTTGGCTAGAAGACGCAATAATAGCCAACTTCACAGCTTGTATTGAAAGAAATCATTTTATTTACTGTTGGTCAGAAAAAAAACAGATACTAAGGTGTATAGTAAATTTACGGCCAGCTGGACAACTTTTCACAGCACTCTTTTTTTCTAAATGTTGATTTATTCAAATTTTCTATAAAAATGAAATCTACCAATGTGACGGATGTTATGTTAGATTAACTCGGTCGGCGTACTTCACTCTGTCTTTTTAACCTCTAGCTATTTCCGCGCCATCTGCTCTTCACTGCTAACCGCTGGCATTTTTTCTACCTTTTTTCTATACAAGTTTATGCTCCTCACTTCATAACTAGACTCCAAAGTTTTCCTTTTTATGACATGCATTTTTACTGAATGTCGACTCCTGACTTCTAAATATGTGTTTATCTATTTGAAAGTCTAATGAAACATTCAAAAACTGTTTTATCCACGACTAAATAATAACGCACAAATTATTTTTACATATTTAGCTGCATAATGATATAAGTTCTTCACACCAGTGAATAATAAAAATAAGTCACTCTCGTAAGCCAATCACATTCTATTATTATCATAATTCACGCTAAAATGGATAAATCAAATCGTCTCTTTAAAACGTCAAATACCTAAGAACGCAAATCGCTTCTGACAGCGCGTCGCTTGAAACGTCAAAATAATTATAAAATCATAATTTTACGTATTATAGGAGAAAAAAATGGACAACAGTAGCCATAGTGAATATGTACGCCTCCGGAATTAATTTTATTTTTCAATATAAGGGTTCGGATTGAAAATATGAATTACGTATATATATTTACTCTTTACATTTTTATAAATATGCTCGATAGCCTGGTGGTGGTTGACTATGACGCGGATGATCGAGGTTCGATCCTCACTGGAAGTTTTTTCTTTTTAGTCGTGGAGAAAGTATAGTCTTTCACTTGTGTAGAATGGCTATTATTCACTTGGATGATTCTAAAGCTCACTCGCTGCGCTCCCTCGTTTTGGAAACTTCATCCGCGTGAATAATAGCCATCATTCTGCACTCGTTGAAGAATATACTATTATATTCGTATACGGAGAGTATTCTAGAACGCTGAATTATATTCCGAGTGAAATGCTTCACAGCTATTGGTGGAACTCGGAAGAGAACTCGGAGATGACCCTTTTCAAAAACAGGCTATAACGTCCGTTTCGGATAATTTAATTTATAAAGTATATTTTGCTCACAGTTATCACTGGCCCCTCTGTTTTCAGGAAGTATTTCATTCACATTTCCCAGAAAAGTAAGGTTTGCAGAGATTTTTAATGGTTCACAATGATATTTTCCAGATTAAAAAACAATAATAATTGTCATAATATATTGAAGGAAAGATCTCTGCAATCACAGTTGACGATGTTTGTTTTTGTAAACACTTACATAACTGCTGGCATAAATTTCCAATATCAACCTAATATTTATCCAAAAAAAACTTCATTACATTCTCACGAAAGATGTTTAACTGCGCATGATCATTCAAAGCATTGAAGGCCATATCTGGACTAAGCGACTGCTTCTTTATATCGCTTTGACAGCCAATGTTGGCAATCAAATCCAATAAAATGCTCTTTTGATGCCAATTTATGGCTATTCAGGCCTACAGGTTCAATTTCTTATAAGCCATCAAATCTACTTTGAGGTCAAACCGCGCGCTCCCTTTAGGCAGCGATTACGTAATGAATGCTACATGTAGAAGCTTTAGTGGACGGTTTCAATTGCCTATTAGCTTCAAGAGTGATACAAAGGTCGATTATAAATCTACTTCGATGCTTATTGTGTTACTTGGGATGGTCTGAAAGTAACTGGTTTGCGGTTTAAATCTGGTTAATGGACTGTCAAACTAGTAACCAGCCTTAGGAGCCCGGTTACTTCTGGTTTCGACTATCATCGCTGTCACGCGACATGCATTATTATTGTTTATTATTTTTGTTAGCTGATTATTCCAGATTATTCCACCATCGAGGAGAAAACTAAAACATATAAACGAATCATAATACGAATAAAAGTAAAACATGGAAGCAGCCCGATTGTCCATGTTTAAAAACAACTCAAATACTCAAAAAATTATTTTTTAAAGTGTAGATGACATGCTTTGAGAACCTTCAGTGCGTAGTGTTTCGCTTTTGTGTAACAGAACTTTATAATTTTATTTTAGATACAGGAAGAAGTGGTATCTCAGAGGCAGATGCACAAAAGTACAGCTTCTTTCTAGTTATTTAGAAGTTATAAATAGTACTGGGTATATAACTCGATAGAGTTAATCCCATAGAAACAAAAAAGGAAAAGAAGTAGAAGTGTGTCTCGGTGTCGTTTTCGGGAATGTATTTGAGGTTATATTTCCGTTTCGTACTTTTACCGGTTTTGTGTCCCGAATAAAACTAGTTTTATCTGTCAACCGAAGCGGTTAACCGTGTTACGGTTAGTTACTTTCGAACCATAGCCTTAAAATATATATTTGTACCAATCAGCAGCAGTCACCAGTAAGGCCTTCCAAAATGACCTCTTCCAGCCAAGTTCCCATCGCCACGGTTGCAACAATTAGTGCTGACAAAGCAGTGGAAAACCGAAATCTGACTTCATTGGAAAAAATTCCAGCCTCTGTAATATTAATATCAATACCTGATAATTGATTTGTTGATATGTATTTAATAATAAATGTTTCTTTATGTTAACTTTTAGGCTTTTTTCCGCACGCTAGTAGAAAAAATAGTGTACCTAACACGTGCGTAAAGTGACTTTTCGGAAGCTGTTAGGTGAACTGCTATTATCTATACAGTACATAGACTGTATTCCAAATTTCAATTTTTGTAATAACATCACCTCTTCCCTGTATAAATATTAATCAAAGTTTTGAAATATTAAAAAACATTGTCTAGATTCCATGATACTTTGGTGAGTATTATTTTTCCGCTTAAAATTATATTTTTCTACTACCGTGTGTGAAGTACGTACTTTAGACACATTTTCGAGTGCGTAAAACTTTATTTTACGCACTAGTGCGTAAAGAGTTTTACTTTACGCACTAGTGCGTAAAGAAAAAATTCCAATAAGTATATAGTTATAGATATCTAGTCTTATAAAAATATAGGTATAATAAACGGATATTAAATCTAAGTTTTTTTCATAAATTTGAAATAGAAACCTATAGAATTCGGTAAAGTAACCTAATAATTATTGTTAAATAATTATTGAGTACTGGAAATAATACGGTACATAGGCATAAGTTGGCGGTGAGTGACTGACATTTCTTTGTGAATTGAATCTGACATTTAAAATTTAAATTGAGATCTTCCGCCTTTACCTAGGGTAAGCAATTGTATTTTATATTTAAGAATTGAATATTTTTAGAAAACTATGATGTTATTTTACAACTCCTTAGAGCAGGCTAAAGGATTAAAATTTAATAACTGCACAAATTGCACTTTTAATATTAATATTATTAATAATTGAATTCGTTTGTTGTTTTGTTAATTTGTTCATATTTTGATTATAATTTCCAAATCATTTATAATATATCTTATTAGAAATTAATGATAACGTTAAAGATTCTTCTAAAGAAAAATTTAACTTACTTTACGCACTAGTGCGTAAAGAAAATTACTATTAAACTTTTGTATTTTATGTAAATATTCGCTAGTAGAAAAAATATTGTATGCAATTCGTGTGTAAAGACTTTTTTTTCGACTCATGTGATTGTCATGTCAGACAATATTCACATTCGTCAAAAAAAAGGCTACTTTACACACTAGTTACATAAATAACTATTTTCTACACCCGTGTTATAACAATGCACTTTGTGCCCATAATCCGTTTCATAATGATACCCATTACGATACAGATTTTTCATTAGGATACAGATTTTTAATCAATAGAAACCCATAATTTTTCAATCAAGCATGCTGTGCATTTGACGTTTATCCAGGTTCTTATGTAATTATTTTAGATGTCAAAATCAGTACGTATTAAATTTTCGTAGATACCTAACTAAACTTCGATAATTTATCAAAATGTCTGTTATCAGCGATATAGAAGAATTACCATCGACTCCTTCACACATATCGAAGAAAGCAGAAAATACAGTTCAAAATATTTTGCCCCAAAAATCTAAAAAAGTGTACGAGAAACTAAATCAACGGTTTATGGACTGGTGAAATACAAATAAGATTTCGACATTCTTCGAAAATGTTTTAATTGCTTATTTTCAAGAATTGATAGAAACTATGAAATCATCTAGTACATGAACAAATTGTTCAATAATAAAAACGTTCGTAAATATAAACCATAATTTCTGAATATAAGAAACTACAAGCGAAACTTAAAGCGAAAGTCCGAAGGATATGTTGGAAAAAAAGCAAAAATATTTTCACCTGAACAAATAAAAAAGTTTATCTACGAAGCACCCGATGAACGGTTTCTATTTTTAAATGTAAGTATCTATCTAACATTGCATTTTTAAAAAATTTCATGTTTACATTTTCCATTCGACTCATGCATGATAGGTATATTTCATTAATTTCGAGCAAACTCATAGACCGAACTCGTGGCCGAGCGGGTTAAGGCGCTCAATTTGGACTAGACTACAGTATGATTTCCGGGTTCGAAACCAGCCTTGTGTTCAATAAATATAAAAAATTCATGGTTTTTGAATATTTATCGGGTGTAGAAAAAATAGCGTAGGCAACTCTCATGTAATGGTTATTAATACATGATCGTTGCATAATATACTATTAAATTTTTTTTGTCTGGGAATAACAACGTATAGTTTCCATGAAGAGGAAGTGTGTCTCGATGTTGTTTTGGGGAATGTATTTAGAGTTATATTTCCGTTTCGTACTTTCACCGGTTTTGTGTCCCGAATACAACTAGATTTTTCAGTTCCATCTGTCAACCGAAGCGGTTAACCGTGGTTACGGTTAGTTACTTTCGGACCATAGCCTAAATGGAATTAGTAATGAAAAAGAGTAGGTACACAAAACTCTCATCTATGGCGAAGTTATAATAATAGTGAGATATAGTAAACAAAAAGATACCAAACTTCATATTATACTTGTAAAATATCTAATAATTCAATTTTGTCGATCCTTGTTTAAAATTCTGAGGCGTAAGCCTATGTGCGTCCTGGTTGAATGGGACAACAAGAAATTTTACATAACGCTATTTAGGTTCTACTCAAATAAGGGTGCGTTTCGCTTGTCTTAATCAGACTAGTTTATAAAGCTCCGTGAAAAGCTTTTGTCGTATTTTGACGACTACGAACAATAGTAAATATGGGGTAATTTGCTTCAAGGCGTTGTATTACCTTTCTTACGAATTTATGAGATAAAAGTTTAATCAACATTCACATAAATGAGGCATCCAATAATAGATTATAAACGAAATATGTAACCTAAATCTACATTATTATACAATAACTAATATTATTCACCCATACTGTTCATATTTTGGGAATAATTGGAAATGGCTGGCACATTATGACGTTGGCGAATCAATTTTCTCATTCAACCTTCCACAACACTAGGATCAGTTCGTACTCGGTATCGTAATGTGTGATCCTACCTATAACTATTTGAAAACATCACATCCACAATGTTTGGAGCAAGTAGAAGGAACAAAATGTAGAGCATTTTGTTGTTCTTATGGTTCAGTGGAACATTAATATTCAATAACATTTAGCTTTGCTCAACAATATTCCATTTTTACGCAGTATTGATTGATTCAATATCTCCAATCAGACGCTTACAGTCCACCTCAGCCTTTACGCTTTTTGTGCTCTTAGTTGTGTCGTTTATATTTAGAGACCTGAGCCCTTATAATGCTCAACAGTTATTTCACAAGGTCCCTCTTGGGGAACTTCTCCCATGAATTGTCTAGTTCTAGTACTCTATAATGCTTCACAGTCTCAAAGATAATGTGAGAGGCTGTTTCCTACCATTCCATGTACCTACAACCGACAAATAGTTTCATCCCTATATATGCCGATTGTATGCATGTGCTTCCTTAGTGTACAGTGACCGTTGAGTGAACCCGTCACTGTTCTTATCAGGCCCCTGCTGAGGTTTTATAGTTCGTTTGTTAGCTTTTCCTAGCGATTTTTGACCGGGAGTTTACTGTGTTCCTATCTTTGCACGTGTCTTCAGTACGACTGATGTTTAGTTGGAGTCCAGCAAGATATGCAACCACGTGCAGCAGTTTTTGATATCCCAAATACTGGTTTAGTACCAGTGCATGCAGGTTCAGACCCTAGCTCTACTAGGATGTCTGCTTTTTTTTCCTGTAATGCCCTTGTGCCCCGGGACCCATATTTTCACAGTACGTGATGCTTTTGTAAAAATGTTTGCAATTTGCTCGGGAGATAAGACAATATTTCAATTTCCTATACACTCCTTTTATAAAAAAGATGCTTCACATTGATATGTTTGTTTCCAAAGTATTTGCAAATTAAATGGTTGATTGTTTATTTTTAAGAAACATGATGGGAGAAGACCATTGTTCTGCAGGTTTTTTAATGCAATGTATTCTGCTCATTAACCACTTAGTGAGACTATAGCTTGCTGCTTTGATTCTCAACGAGACATTTTTTCTATCATTGATGTCATTTGAACAGTCTGCATAGGGTAAGTTTCAATTTTCACTTTTCAAATTTAATTTTTGTTTTGCAATTCAACACATTAAATTCCACTAACACTTTTTCACTTAATTGTTTTTTCTCAAAAACGAATGATGATAATCTTTTTCCATAGCTATACCCATAAATTGTAAAGAAAACATATTGGGAGAGTCTGGTTTCAAATTTCAAGATTAACCTTTTTGCAAAAATATTTAACTCTTCTTGTGAGAAAATATTATTGAATCATCAACATTCAGTATTAAGATTCTTGATTAAGTAAGCAAAACTGGGATATTGAATGGTATACCTTCTGTAATCCAAGCAATAACCTTTATACTAAAATCCATCCTACTTTACCAATTGAGTGACTTGCTGCAAGAAGTCACCCCAATAGAAACATCTACACCAAGTTCGTCAGATGTATTTTCAATCATGCCACCGTAAATGCGTACCTGTACAGATTTAAACTAAGTGAAACGGAATTATGTGACTGCGACGGCAATATTGATGACATCAATCACTGGATGTTTGGCTGTTTACATAATGACAATGCAGTTAAGTATTTGACAGAATCCCTCGCAAAAGAAAAGATTCCGCTTCCTCAGAATCAAGCTAGCGTTCTGTATCTCTCTCGACATAATCCTAGGGTAAGCCAAATAATATGGGAGTTTTTAAAAAGGACAAAAAGAAGAATTTAGTATCGGATGTCAGTGTCAGTGTATATCTGTTCAGTCTTGTTCCTCGTGTCTAGGTTATATATTTTACCTTCTTTCCGTTGCCCGTTTTGTGTGTTGCAAAGTCGCTATGAAAGGCACCTTAGCGTGAAAAATAACCCTGTATAATCCTGTTGTAAGTTTCCATAACCAAGTAACCATCATTAAAGTTGATTAGGGCCTTGAATGGAGAATACTTGCCTGGTCAATGCAGTGTTTAGAATATACTTATCTTGTACAATCTAAGTACCATACCTAACCTACTATGCTGATTATTGTAACAAACAGTGCAACCGTACAATAAATTCGTGGCTGAATGGATCAAGCTGTCCAAAGCCAAAAAAAAAAAAAAAAAATTAATAGATTAAGTAAATAAGTGTGAAACTTTTCATACCAGTATTTAGGCGCTTCACGCAAGCCATAGACAAACTCACAAACATAATATATACAGTGCTATTCAAGAGTCCCCTTCACCCTCGTATATTTTGAACGGCTACACTTACATTGATAAGATTTGGAGGGTGAAAATAAAGTGTAAACTTCTCTACGAATGGTAACAGGTGACGTAATAGTAATAGATGACGTCACAGTGCCACTCTGGCCAATAATTTTTAATGGGACCTTATGGCAAGTGATCTCGTTTGAGAGGCATTGACATTGGCTACATAACCATATTAATTTTGTTTGGGTTTGAACTAATTTTGACGGATAAATTGAATACATACCAAAATTATTATTTCACATTTAAATATTGAAGATTTTTCAGTCCGCCTCTGGTTAGTTGGTGAAAAAATTGACGTTGTTAATTTAATAGTATATGTTGCTTTGGAAAGTTTTTCTAAATAGCTTAAATATTCAATTTTATTATTGTTTAACGAGACGTTTGAGAGTTTACATATAGGCAAAATGGTTCGTACTCAAGCCGACAAAGTAGCAGCTATCTTAATAATTGGTGAATCTAGAAAGAATTTCCATGATGCCAAACGATCTGGTCGACCAACATTTAGTGATGATAAAAAAATTGATAAAGTTGCTGAAATGGTAGTAAACCCTAATTCCTCTTCAACTAAAGTTGCGTCTATCTGTGGAGTAGGTAAAAGTACAGTACAAAGAACGTTGGCTAAAAATAAATTTCATCCATACAAGTTTAAAATGGTGCACCACCTTTCGGATGACGATCCCGGCAGAAGACTCGTATTCTGTGAATGTATGACAAATAAAATTAGTCAAAACCCACATTACACAAAAACAATTTGTTTCATTACACAAAAACAATTTGTTTCAGTGACGAAAGTACTTTTTGTCCCAATGGAAATGTGAATACACAAAATGTGAGGTATTGGAGTGACACAAATCCTCACACCTTTCGTGAGCAACATACCCAATTTCCAGAAAAAGTCAATGTTTGGGCAGATATTTTGGGAAACCACATAGTTGGTTCTGTCTTCCTAAATTCAAATGTAAGCGGTGAAGTGTATCTAGAGATGTTACAAAATGCAATTGAGCCGTTAATTCTTGAAATTCTGAAAGATAATCCAGATGAATTCGGCCATATGGAAATAAAATTTCAACAAGATGGGGCTCCTGCACATCATTATGGTGCAGTAAGACGTTACCTGGATGAAGAATATCGAGGTAGATGGATCGGCTGGCGAGGTCCTATAGAATGGCCACCTCGGTCACCAGATGTGACACCATTAGATTTTTTTCTATGGGGGTACTTGAAATCCAAGGTTTATACTACGCCACCAGATAGCATTGGCGTTTTGAAAGAAAGAATTATTGAAGAATGCAATGCAATTTCAGCTGACACATTCGAACGAGTACGACAAGAGTTTACTAATAGGATGTCTTACTGTCAGGAAGTAGAGGAGCACATTCCGAACACTTGCTATAAGAATCCATTGTTGATATTTGATTAATTGAATTTAAAAAAATAATTTCAATAATTTTGCCTTTCAAACGAGATATCACTTGCCATAAGGTCCTTTTTAAAATTATTGGCCAGAGTGGCACTATGACGTCATCTATTACTATTTCGTCACCTGTTACCATTCGTAGAGAAGTTTACAACACTTTATTTTAACTCTCCAAATTTTATTAATGTAAGTGTAGCCGTTCAAAAGATACGAGGGGAGGAGGGGACTTTTGAAAAGCACTGTATAAATGAGCTTTCCACACCTTTCGGCGTATGCATAAAAACTGATAAAGGTGAGTCACTCGGAACAAATGACCATTTTACGTTCAATTGGTTTATAATACAGTTTTCTTTTACATTTATAGAACTAGAGGAATTGTCAGCATTCGCGCCACTGGTAAATTGCCTTTTTCACAATTCATAGTGAAAACAAAAAGTGAATACAAAAATAGTATAGTGAATGAATTAACATTAACATTAATAGTACAATTCGAACAACTGCTGATATTAATACCTTGTATTTTTGAACTAGCCGAGTTGCCAATTACATCAACACTAGCAGTCAGTAGTTCATGAAATGAAGAATATGTATCGCTGCAGCTTGCAGACGGCATAATTCTTTCAGCAATTGCCCTTTTATGAATAAAAGATTGATCGATGTAACCCCCAGCTACTGTTGTAGACTTCAATCCTCCGTGCTTTTTTATCTCCGTTATATTTGCTCTTAAGTCTGCTAGAAAAGGAACAGAAGACTTTCTATAGGGTCAATTCTATAAGAAGTGGTTAAAAATTAACAGCCGGCAGTTAAATTTGACGAAGTTTCCGCTATTAGAATTGTTTTAATCTATACATAGTCAAGATTATGATTCAAATTTCAGCATGTATGGTATCCAACAAGAAGTTTTCCATCAATACTGTAGAGCTTATTATGCATAAAGACTAGCAAAAATGGGTTAGCAGATTGTCTTATTTTTAACTGGACATAATTTGGACATCTTTTGCCCGCCATATGGGGTCCGATACTTTCATTTTAACAATTTTGACATTGAATTCGTAATTAGCGACCTTAAAAACATAAAGTTACAAGTTTGCAGGCGATTCTGTCCAGCCATTCCAGGGCGTCGCTAAAAACCATGCAAAATAGTTTTTCCCATATAGCACCCTCTTAGAGACACGCTATCGGTATGGCAGTGTAATTCCCACTAAAGTTATGCAACAGAACATCTTAAAACCAAAACGCCATACAGGTACCTTCATTGGTAAAAATGACATGTTTGCCCCATTATGGCGGCCACTTGGCGACGCCCCAGAGGTATAGCGTTTTCAAACCATTGCTCTACAGTTCACTGTTGACAAAGATCATGAAAAAATATCGCGAGATCCATGATCCAATACGACACATTTCGGTCAGTATGGCAGACCAGAAGTGACGCCAAAATGGTATGACATACTGAGTTCGCGTATTTTGGTGACTTCCATGGCGACATGAAAGGGGAATGAATATTAATGACACGTTTGAAAATTCACCTCCCTCCCCCCCATAAAAGCTACACTTCAGTGGTGCCATACTGGGAATTCAAAGTGTGGAATAACGTTGTCTATCAACCCTTAAAGCGTGGGGTCTATGATGCATGCAAAAAGCATCTCGGCTCCAGGTCGATAAGCGGTTCTTAAAGTTTTTGAACTAACAGCTCGTATTTCTTGTCGAAGTCGAAGCAATTTTACAATATCAGGGATTCGGTTAGAAGAAAAAAATTAGAGATTTTGTGTTTGTTCGTAAATCAATTTAAGTTTAATGGACTTAAGCTATAGAGTTTATATAATAGATACAATAGATAGATACACGGAAAAACATCTAAATGATTTTATTTATCAAATTTAAGGTTAGCTATGTCAAAATGGCGAATAAAATAAATGACATACCCAAAACCCGGATATACGTCAAAACAATTACGCACACCAGAAAGGGTATTAAATGTACTATACTTACTCACAAAAATCTTCAAAAATTGTCGTCCACTCCACGCTGTTCCGACATGGTTCTGACATTAATTCGACTCAAAATATCCGACTATGGTATAAAACAGAACTACACTCTCTTAATTTTTTCGATAAGATTAAAATGTGGCGAATTAATTAGGCTCTTAAAAACCCGAACAGAAAGTCTTTTTATAAACAAAAAAGGCATCGCTTGAAATGACTGAAGTTAGCGACGATTTCTATACATAAATTTCAACCGAAAGGTACTTAGATATTTTAATTATGATCACAAATTATTTTAAAGGAGAACCTTTAATTTAGCTTTGGAAGAGTTTTGGTTAAAATCTTCATTGAGAGACAGTAGTGTAGTAAGAGGAAGAATAATTTCATCTAATAGTTAAAAAAATATGCCAGAGAGAAAATTTATCAAAAAAGCCAAAACTGTTCCACTTTACTATCAATTGTGTACAGTTTTTTGGTAAAAATACTTGGATCGTACTTGGGAATCAAAGCTTACAGTTAGTAAAACACCATGGTGTCGTAATCTATAACCAAAGAGGACAATATAAATCAACGTTGCCAAAGGAAAATTCATTAATTATTCTCAAAAGAGAAGCAGAAAATTCACATTAACAGAGAATATAGTCCGGGAGAAGGTTTGATCATTGGTTTGTTTTTAATGATAATCAAACCAGAATGTTTTAAAATACACACAACAAAAAACGTGACATAGATTAATGCCCCAGTACATTGATTCTGTTCCTAGGGAACAGCAATCAAATAAATCAATCGATAATCCAAAAACAGCATCCAATCGCCTCATTATGCATTAATTTGATAATATGTGAGATCATCATAACATAAAAAAGTAGACCTGGAATAGGGGATAAATTTCAGGAAATGAAGTGGAACTACTTATAACTTGAACTAAAAAAGTGATGGATACAATCTTTTCATTCTTAATTCAAAGCATCAGCTACGTTATCTGGTTGGACGGGCTCCAGTTTTCCAGAAAACTGAAAATATAGAATTGAAATTAGGTTCAGTGAATATTGGTGAATACACTTTTTCTCACTCACATCTTGGCTTAGTTTTTTTAAATCAAATCCGAATACTTAGTTGTATCCCCTCACAATTCCATAGAATAATAGTAACTCTTATCATTTCTCTCCAGCTCAGTTCCCAGCCAGTCATCAAACCATCGGAAATTTCATAGGCTGAAAATGAAATGAAGAATGATATTAAGTGGAAGTTACTTTTAAAATTTTTTTTATCAATCTAAGTTCCGAAGGTTGATTAGAAAAAAACGTATTATTTCCAACTTGCTGTGGTAGAGTATGAAGATTCAAATTCCTCCAATCTGTGTTTGCTGCAGGCTTTCCAGTAATTTTTGTCCTAAACTTGGCTAGTAATGGGAAGAATTGTGTATACACCACGGTGGTGAAGACATTCATGATCCTCGCACCTTATTCCGCTCGGGGCAAAGTCCCTCGCGAAATAATTTTGGTGCTCGGTCAATAATAATAGTCTTCACCACCTTGGTGTAAAAACTATTTGACTAACTATTTTCCCAGCTTATTTGAATGCTCGCTAATAAGTTTCAATTTATACATTTTTCTTAAATATTTCCAAACGGATTGTCTAAAAACATCACGATTTAATAGTTTACCGGAGTGAAGAAAACATTTGTACAGTAAGCTTTTTCCTCATGTGTTCCCATAGACTCAAGAGTATTAATTATACTGGAATAAACAAAGCTGTGTAAAATACTCAACACATTACCCTCCGTAAATTTTCTGTATAATGGACCAGACGCTGAACTAAAAGCTTTGAAACGAAGACAACCACAATTGGAACTTCAGCGCCATCCAATTTCCCGAAACAGCATTAAAATTAGAATAGGTGGAAATCAGTCGGAGAAAAGGATGCAGGTTGTGATCTTGTCTGCGGTTGGTTCTATGAATACACCAATGATCAATGCTGTTAATAAAAGCAAGCAAGCAACTCGGAGTTGATTAATTAAACATCGGTACGTGTGGCAAGCTTTCTCTTATAGATGGACTCATTTCGGTCGGTAGATCTTGCCCTGAATGAAATTCGTTTGATGAAAGAGGGATGCAAATGAAACTTAATTGAATCCGACTCTAGTTTCATTAATATATTAGTCTTTTCTGTACATCTGTGGCTTTTGCTTTTATTGTATCCAGACTTTGTAATTATTTATCAATTTTGTTGGGACGTTTATATAAAACATAGTGCAGATACAGTACAACATAATATACCACGGTTTCCACAACTACCCATAACAATATGTGAACTTAGCAGAAAATAGAAAAATATTTTATATAAAAAAATGTCGAATGAAACTGAATTGCATACTTCACTGGTATGGTGCATGTAATTTGGTTCCCATATAAGGAAGGGTCAGGAAAAATGAGTAATTTGGTACCAGACATTTTCAAATTACCTTGTTTTTTATTGTGATTTGGTTTCTGAAGAGCAATAAAACCAATTTCAATTATTATGATTATAGACACAGTGTTTACAACATAAAGTTTTTACAGAAAAAATTAACTAGAACGGGACAGTCTCTTGTAATAATCTTGAAATACTCGTATGTTTTTCGAACAGGGGCCGTATTTTCGAAAAGTGAGCTTTTTGACCTATACGTATCAAAACGAGTAGTTCATGTGCGAGTACTTTTTTGAAGTGGTATTCTTGACGACCATCAGCTTTTTGGAACGTATACGCTTGATAATGCGATCATAACATCCGGCCTGACTGCAACATATCAATAATTACAGAAATTGGTTCGTAAATTGACGTTTTGTGAACTTAAATTCAAAAACTGACAATTAGCGAAGTGGAAAATTATCCACATTTGGTTTACTAGGAGATTGAGAAAAACTTAACTTTTCTTATGTATGATGTCATCATACATCTCATCGATCTCATCGAGACAAAAAAGTCAGAAAAATTACCTTATCGAGTATCTGAAAAAACCTCGGATCTTCGATCTGGTAAATTTTCAAATAACTTTACATTCAAAGATGCCCGTGAAGAAATGACTGAAATTAAGTTTATTACTCGCAAAGAGCCGCAAAGACACCAACAACTACAACAAATTGAAGGGTTATTAAAAATATTCCTAGAAAACACTCCGAACTGGAGCATCTTTCATTGCATCAATCAACAATAACCGTACCACTTTGTCTCCCATTTTTCAAAAATATGCTTAATAATTAAAAAACACCTGTCATTGAAGTTGACAATTGATATAATAATATCAATGGATGTCAACAAAATTATAAAACGAACGATACAAAGCGCTCGCTGTAAACACTCGTTTTGAAAACGCATCAAGGTTCACGAGTGAAGGATACCAAAACGTACGAATCTCTCGAGGTGCGCATACGCAGTTCATTTGCCGCAGTTTATTTGTTTTGCAACTGTTCATCACATTCGCTTAAAGTGAGAACAAATGATTTGCACTTTTTGTATGCACAAGTCCATCGCCTCTTACCACTTTTCGAAGCAATATTTATAGTTATTGATAATAAATAAAACATTTTCTGTCCACTCAAAATTTAATCGGGATTTATGGGGAAAATTTAACACATTTAAAAAAAAGTGGATAAGCAAGCACAATTCAGAACACACCTGGGAGTCACTCCAAATAAATTGGAAATTCGTGGAAAAAGCACATAATATGTAATTATTTTCCAATAAACTATAACAAAATGTAACAATTGATAATATCCAACCACAGGATCCAGGTTTATTCTCCGACAATAACCATGTTTAATAAAATGTGAAATGATAACCAGAGTACAACAATTCAGAAGCCTAACATACAGGAATGAGATAATTAAGTAAACAACTGCCTATGTTTATTAAATGAGATGTCTGCCTATATTTATTAAATGGGATGTCTGCCTATATTTATTAAATGAGATGTAAACCCTTAATAGAGTATGGTTCTACAATTTTCTATAATTGTAAAAGCCCGACGAACCGCAGTATAATAGTATAGTATGCAACGATCATGTAATAACCATTACCATTGCATACGCCATTTTTTCTGCACCCGATAAATAATCAAAAACCATAAATTTTATATTTTTATTGAACACAAGGCTGGTTTCGAACCCGGAACTCATAGTCCAAATTGAGCGCCTTAACCCGCTCGGCCACGAGTTCGGTCTATGAGTTTGCTCGAAATTAATGAAATATACCTATCATGCATGAGTCGAATGGAAAATGTAATCATGAAATTTTTTCTAAAATGCAATGTTAGATAGATACTTACATTTAAAAATAAAAACCGTTCATCGGGTGCTTCGTAGATAAACTTTTTTATTTGTTCAGGTGAAAATATCTTTGCTTTTGCTTTGCTAACATATCCTTCGGACTTTCGCTTTAATAAAGCTTGTAGTTTCTTATATTAAGATATGTCTAATGGTTTATATTTACCAACGTTTTTATTATTTAATAATGTGTGTACATGTACTAGATGATTTCATAGTTTCCGTTAATTCTTGAAAATAAGCAATTAAAACATTTTTGGAGAATGTCGAGATCTTATTTGTATTTCTCCAGTCCATAAACCGCTGATTAAGTTTTTCGTACACTTTCTTAGATTTTTGGGGCAAAATATTTTGAATTGCATTTTCTGCTTTCTTCGATATGTGTGGAGGAGTCGATGGTATTTCTTCTATATCGCTGATATCAGACATTTTGATAAATCATCGAAGTTTAGTTAGGTATCTACGAAAATTTAATACGTACTGATTTTGACATCTGAAATAATTACATAGGAACTTGGATAAACCTCAAATGCACAGCCTGCTTGATTGAAAAATTATGGGTTTCTATTAATTAAAAATCTGTATCATAATGAAAAATCTGTATCGTAATGGGTATCATTATGAAACGGATTATGGGCATATAAGTGCATTGCTATAACACGGGTGTAGAAAAAAGTAGATTAAACAATCAGACTCCTAAAAATAACATAAATGAGACACCTGCATAACTTACCATAACTGCATACCTGCACAAATTCACATTATAACTCAAATAATACCTATAAATGAAAGACTTGATAAATTATTTAAATCCTGTCTACATTGAAGAAAACAGCATTCGGTTGATTGAGACTCTCATTGAAGATATCAAAAAATGCTCAGCGTAGAAAACGTCTAGAAAAAACTCTGTTTCAAGAAATCAATCAAGTAACTTTCCTTCAAGCCTTTCGTTCCTTAGTGATAACTTGTATATATACCCACTCAGTTCGCAAAATGATCAAAGTCAAATAATGGATTGCAGAAATTAGACCTCATTTCGGAATCTGTTTAAACTGATTTACACAATTCGCGAACTGAGCTCTCCGTAGTTGCTCAAATGCCGAATTATTTATTTATTTATTTAATTTGGTTGTGTTAAGTACAAATGTATTTATTCTATTTTATAGAATGTGAAATTTTAAGTCTCCCATGGAAGAAAAACCTCACTAGGCTAGGAAGCCTGTACTGGCTAATGGCACACTCATTACATTTTTTGGTGAGTACTATATATTTTAGGCAGAAACAAATTGCACTAATTAAAAAGGTCCTTTTTTCTTTCAGTTGATAATGGAGCAGGAGGAGTGTTGGAAGATTCCAATATTATATGTGATACATATGTATTTTAAGATCAAAAGTATGGTATCACATTATTATAACACATTATATGTTTGTATAGTAAGATTATGGAAAACGCTTTATAATAAATTAAATTTTCCTGGATTGGAAAGTATAAAATGTTTAACTTCCTTCTTAAATGTATGATATTTTTCCATTTCTTTCAGATATTTGATATGAATATGAATGTACTTCGGCGAATGATCATTTTTACTCTGAGACTTCGCCTAGTGCAACAAAAAAATGTAGATTCTGTTGGATGAAATGAAAAAACTCCATCCACATACTTGCGGAATGAGTAGCAATATAGAATCCCAGGCTTCTTTTTTGTGTAGGTGAGGAACTCCTTTATGGACAGCAAGACTTTTAGGGACATTCAAGTCATCACTAACTCAGTGACTCAGCCTAGAATATTGTCGGGAGATGAATGGTATGCGACATTCCTCCAAAAACTACTTCCAAGGTCGTCCCATTTGAAAACCGTGTGCTCCATGTTTTTGGTCGCTTGCACTAGATGCAGTGGTCATCAAGTGTTTACCCGCAGAGAAACTGGATCATCAAATGGCTGCTCCTCCGAAACCCACTAATCACATCTGGAATCATCAACTACGTCTATTGGCCCACCTGATTTGCCACTTCGCCAATGTCCTGCGTTTCTTACTTCGTTGTTAACTACCGGGGGTAGTTTTATTCTTGTCCTCTCTACAATCATGATGTCTATTGATGAAGTGCCTGCTATCACCAGAGCTACCTCCAAGGAGACGGTCCTATACGCACAAACCATCCTAATAACGAAGGCTCTTTGCGTCGACAATATCATACCTCTAAATTTCCTCATCCGTCCACATTGGTGCCGCATATAGCAACACCGATGACACAACGTATTATGTTATCTATGGACACAACACCGTATAATGCCATCCTCTCTCAATAGCCCGGCCCCCCAATATTTGACATTATCCTAATTAGTGCAGTAATTGATGCTCAACTAATTATCTAGCTACACTCCTTGATACTTAACCTATTTGCTGGGTGGGATGTCCAAGTTACCAATCTTGAACACTACATTTCCCTTATTCCCCGCACAATAGTTGCTCCGGATTTTTTAGGTGGAAATTCTAGGTGATTTCTCTTCCACCAATATTGTATCTCGATAATGGACTCCGTCACCCTGTGCACTTGCAAGCATTAACCAAAAGAAGAATAACGTAGAGTGCGGTTGAATATTCTGCCACTTGGTAAAAAAAAATAAAAGACACTTGTCAGTGAATAAATAAATGTTATTAATATTTTTAATAGTGTAATGATCATAATATGAAAAATAGCACATATCCTTGAAGATACATTAATGGAATTGGATAAACGTACTAGTATGTTCAGCTAAACCTCGTTATCAAATAATCGCGAATGATCAAAAGGGGCAAATTTAATTCGAACAAATACGGACCCATTAAACAGATCAGATGGTGTTTAGACCGAATTAGGGGTAGGATCCTTTACAAGTCAATTGAGATCCGTTTAGCTAATAGAATTTGATTTCACCCTCTTCCACATACACATGTTTACGTATGGATTATACGTATGTGATTCTTATTCAATAGAATGTAACGAAAAGGGGTTGAGTATTCATGAAAATTGAATTTTCAAGGTGAATGTATTTCATTCATTATTTCATGTGCTATGAAGATAGATAATCCAATGAAATGAAAAACGTAGTAATTTACTACTTGAACCATCATTTTTTTCAAATGTTTAGTAGGTATAGTTTGTCTCAAAGTATATCGTCTTCGCTTTTGCCGGCAATCATAAAATATAAAATTATTCGGCCAATTGCTATAAAAAAGTTGACTGTTTAGTGCATGGACAAGAGACATACCAGGTCGGTTTGACGGAAGAGTGAATTTTCAATGAAAAAGTTACTTTACTGTTAAAAATGTTTTATTTCTAAAAATAATAGTAATATATTGTTCACACGTAAAGAGGTTACATGAACAAGGAGATCAACAAAGGCTATGAATAATAGCTATTTACGTTATTAGTGGGATATGGACATTATTAACGCACGCATGTTAAGTTTGCACGTCGATGCCGTAGGCCGAGGCGTGTAATCACATAAGTGCGTTAATTATTTCTAAAATACGTGTTACGTACAAAATTTTATCTACAACTGTATATTAGTATTATTAACAGTACCTATATTATTATATTATTATTTTGTGACCATGGCAACAAAGACAAACAAGGCTGTGGGAATGGAATAAATTAGTTATGTCATCAAATTTTCAAAGTGGAATGAACAAAGATCTATAAAAATGAGTTCAATCGAAGACAATCTCCTTTCGGAAATTGAAAATGCAGCTTCCAGTGTTATTTTAAATATTCAATTCTGGTATTAATATGTTTCTAGATTCTAATTATCGCACCAGTGTGGTAATATATTCGAAAATGCACTAGTGCGTTAATATACGTCATTATGACACTGAAAATAGTGTCAAATCGTTTAATGACCGTTTAATGACAGTTTAAGATAAATATATAAATACACTGTGGAACGTAAAATACAAACAAAGGATGAAAATTGAACATTAAAACATCGAACAGAACTCATGTGTGAAATATTATAATACATAGAATATATAAATTCTTTTTTTCAATTCCCTAAGAAAGTAATTGCTCACATAAGCATATAGCCTAGTCAAAGTACACATAAAACTTTAAAAAAATACAAAAAAATTTAAAATTGAGTATTCAAAAGGTTCGTGTTTAACATGAGAAAAACTTCACGATGCTAGGTATGCAGTTTTCCGGAAAATCGTTGAGTTTTTTTTTTGTTTTGTTTTATCACTCTAATCGTTTAAATAATGAAAATACAGAAAAATAATTGAGTCAAAAATTGTTGCTGATACATTTATCTACAAGTTTTTTCTGAAAAGTTTTTCTGTAATATGAAAGGTTTACGAGATAAAATGAATTTCAGTGCTAGTCGTTGGTTACGTCGTGGTTACCACTCGACTCAAAAGTTAACAATTTGGGCTTATAACATTCCGAAAAAATAAATAAACACATGTAAAATGCAAAGAAAGATTTTAGAAATACTTTCAAATTTGAAAAAGTAGATTTTCTTACTGTAAATTCAGTTCAGTTGAATAAAACTAGAGCCGAAAAGTCAGAAAACAATTATAATTCCTATTTAATTATTACTTATCCCATCGATAATTCCTTCTAGATTCACCATTGCAAATGAGCATGGAATATTATTATTATAAAAGCAAAGCCATCAATATTTCAAATTTTAAAGAAATGGTTCTTAAAAATCTGGTTTTTTCGCATGCCTAATTTTACTAGTTTTCTTTAGAATTCATTCAATTATATCTTTTTTCGAAATTAATTTAATTCAATGAAACTCTACCACTGAACACTTTAAAGTGTCTTCTTCCGAAACTACTATACAGTTTTCCTATAAATATGAAAATTTTCAAACTATAGACAATTATTTACAATAATATACTTAAATCAGACGTATGGTTTTAAATGAAACTAATTGTTTTTAAATGACTCCACAATATATTTGTAAAAATCTGTAAATTACAAGTAAATTGACAATTGTCATTGTCATGATGAGTAGATTCCACGAAGTGAGGGTTTATACAGTTAACTAAATCAGACGTCTTTCAGCACACTTTCTATAACTTTTTCTAGTGTTCATGATCTGAAAATTTGTTAACTTTATGATGAACCTATTTAGAAGTGATCGCGATACAATAAAACACACCTATAGCTTAGGTAGGAAAGAGAAGGGAGCACCAAATAAAGGTGAAAAAGCAGGTGAGAGACCGGCTTATACGCGCCGCCTAAAATATTAACAGCAAAAATTTTAACAAATTACATTAAAAATAGAGTCTGTTATTAAAACAATAATGAAAATGTGGGAAAAAAATGTGGGGGAAAAAATGAAGGTTCATTGAAGGTTCACGTAGAAAATCGTTTGTATCTTTGTGAAAAATGCAGATACAAAAAAAATTTCGAATAAAATTTGAAGATTACGCCATAATCTTTGAAGTATGTATGTTATATAATTTAATTTTCCAATTTATTGATGTTAATTAAGAATTTGTTGAAAGAATGACTTCTTGATAGAGGTTCACGTGGAAAATCGATGATAATACATAAAGAAATTTTTTTTTCAATTTATTTGTAGATACCTCAATTGAGAACACATTTCATATGAATTTTTTTTCTAATTTTTGTAATTTTTGCGGCATTTTACGGTTATTTTGTGTACTTTGACCAGGCTAATAGAGCTGGTAGTGACTTAGATCTCATTCATTTATTACAAATGATCTAATTTTCATTGCTACACATATGGAGCGATATAGATGCAGTCGTAGGTGGATCTATTGAGGATAGTAGCGAGTCTAGGTCATACGAAAATCCTGGAACCCTAAAAAGCCCTACTCTTAGGCTTTTATCCTCTGTACACATTATGCACTATGTACTTCAATTTATGATATATGATTTCCAAAAAAAATTGTTTTAAAAGTTCAAAAAATGCCGATAGTTCGTCCAATAATTACAGCAACGACACAGTGAACGAATCACTTTTTAATTTGAACCGAGATTTTTTAAAACCCTAGGGATGTGGGGTGGGCGAGAGTAGCACAGGCCAGGATTTGGAAATATTCTCTCACTCTTAATAACTTTTCTAATATTACTTATGAAATCGGCTACTACATAATTTTTCAGGAAAGATTCAATAATTGCTATATGCTCTGCTTTATACACAAGCTCATGTGATTTAGGGTAGACATTAACTGACTCCCAGTTATTCCATGATCTCAGTTTTAGAAACTAGTAGTTCTTGTAGCTTTATCTTTTGCAAGAATTTTTCATCTATTTTAGCATGTCTTAGACAGATGAGTTGATATAACGAAGGTGAGTCCTGGTGCTTCACTAGCCTTTGAATATAATTTTTTCGTGGTTATAAAATGTCTTTGAATATCTGTATTCCTTAGAGAGAGTTTTGCAGAGTCTGTATAATTTAAAATATACCTATTACTGCTTTCAGAATAACACTCCAATTGTTTAAAATATAATCAAACATGCTAGAGCACTCGGTTTAACTTGGGTTTATCTTCGCTTCGTGTTTTATCTAATTCAAAACTATACTGGGGAATATTTGGATACCTATATAAAAAAAACTTTTTGAAAAGGAGGAGGTGAAGTAGAACTCATTTTTAAAACTTTGGAATTAATCTTATCAGCTCAGCATTTCGTTGAGGTAATTACATTTTGCAAACATGAACGTTAAAAGCACAAGAACAAGAAACTTGGGAGTTGGGTAAGAGTCAGAGTAATGCAACTGAAATCAGTCAGAAATTATTGGCGCAGTAAAAGCCCATATGGTAATATGGGTGGTGCTTGCTTATTACCAGAATGCAACCTCACAAAATATCGAATATAAATAGTGTAATCAGGGAAGGAAAAAGAAGAGGAAGACTTAGGACGAGGAATATGGAGGATGTGAAGAAATATTTAAGGGTGATTTGAATCCAAGACTGGAAGCAAGAAGCATACGATAAAGTAAAGTGAAGGAGAGTATTCGATAGTTTCAAGTGCCTACTAGGCCTAAAGTGCTATTGTATGCATAATACAGGAGGAATGAAAATTTATTTCCAATTGAATATATTGGAATATGTATTTCAAGTTTTTATTTTTTAGGATGTGTGAAGCCGAGTTCGATCCTGTTGGGGTGGTAACAACGCGCAATGAATAAAATCATATATATTCATCTGGTGCACGCTTCAGTCGAACAAAGAGTCCGGAACTCCGGAATTAAAAATCATTCATTTCATTCAAAATCAATCATTACATCTGGCCATTGTTACAGCCGTATAATATCTCCAGCCCCGTTTTAATCAATCTGAAAAACATCATAATTGATGCTTTTACACAAATTATATCCTCCTTTTTTCAATTTTTGTTTGTACATTGTGAGTCTCTTGTCCAATTTTATTTTGGTACTTTTTTTTTAATTAAGAGACTCGCAAATAATATAAGAAATATATTCACTGAACTGGGTTTGTTCCTTCACCGTTGAACCGTATCTCGTCAACAACAAAACTTATCGCACATGTTTATACGAACTTTTCGTCTTGGAATTTAATTACGAATCACCCACAACAATTTTTCAGCTAAGCTTGGAGGCACCCTGTATACAGTGTGTAAAAAACTGTAGCCTGCATACCTAAAAGCTTGGGTAATTGAATGAAAAGGGTGAATTTACTGACGTGCTGTACTTTGTAAACAAGGGTAGGTAATGAGGTTGAATTAATTTACCTCAATTGTTTTATAAAGTTCTTACCTAAGTCTTTCTTTCAGAGATGTATAAATATATTGCTCGAAGAAGGAAAAACGTTAGTTGAAGATGAAGAGATAATGAAGAGGTGGCTGCAAGAGTTCTACGACATGCTATATTTTTATGTAATAGTGTAGCGTCAACTTGTTCGAAAATGCAGCCATATGTTTTAAGAACTTTTTTTTCCTCCGCGTTATGCAACCGATTGAGGTGAGAAATAATATATACGGGATTTTTGGAAACTATTACTGAAGCCCATGAGGCTTAAGTAGTCAGCTCTTTTGCATGAGTCCTTTTATAGCAAATTTATGTTTCAAATTTTCAAAGAGGTAGGTAGTGAATGGATGCAGTAGTCCATTCAGAATGAGATTTTCTAGGCATACCTATATCGGAAAGTTTTGTAATTCCTAGAAATGTTCAAAATTGACAAGCCGCCGAAGATTTGTCCGAAAGTTGGAACTTACGTCTGTCATAGAAAAAAAGTAGAGAAATGTTTAACTTTTATTCGTCATCAGATCTGATTTGACCTACATTTTCCATAATCAGCTTTTTTTGGGGGGAGGGGGGTATCATTTCACAATGAATCAAAATAATTATGATGAAAAATGCTTAAAAGCTACGAATAGTTTGTTATTAATTGCAAGTGTGTTGAAAAAAAGAATAAAAATGATATGTCACTATTTAAATCACAAATTTTGAAGTGGCAATACTGAATGGACTACTGAAATTTGGGAGTAAGTATTGACTCACTCTTAAAAGTTCTGAATGACAGTCACTTTCTCAAGTACAGAAACTCCCAAAATGTCAACTTATTATTTATTTATAACCAAACAAGCCTAAAGGCCTAATAACATGGTCAATAATGTTTAAATTAAGAATTAACATTCACACATTAATAATGGCAATAACACATCCCAAGTATAAATTGAATAAATGAATTGTATGAATTGCAGAGATTCAAACAGCTTTGCAACAATCTGTAAAAATAATTTTTTTACACCCGTGTTATAACAATGCACTTATATTCCCATAATCCGTTTCATAATGATACCCATTATGATACAGATTTTTCATTACGATACAAAATTAGTACGTATTAAATTTTCATAGATACCTAAGTAAAATTTATCAAAATGTCTGATATCAGCGATATAGAAGAATTACTATCGACTCCTCCACACATATCGAAGAAAGCAGAAAATGCAGTTCAAAATATTTTGACCCAAAAATCTAAGAAAGTGTACGAAAAACTTTATCAACGGTTTATGGACTGGAGAAATACAAATAAGATTTCGACATTCTCCGAAAATGTTTTAATTGCTTATTTTCAAGAATTGACGGAAACTATGAAATCATATAGTACCTACGTGGACACATTATTCTATAATAAAAACGTTGGTAAATATAAACCATAATATAGACATTTCTAAATATAAGGAACTACAAGCTTTATTAAAGCGAAAGTCCGAAGGATATGTTGGAAAAAAGGAAAAACATTTTCACCTGAACAAATAAAAAAGTTCATCTACGAAGCACCCGATGAACGGTTTTTATTTTTAAATGTAAAGTTCATAGACCGAACTTATGGCCGAGCGGGTTAAGGCGCTCAATTTGGACTAGACTACAGTATGAGTTCCGGGTTCGAAACCAGCCTTGTGTTCAATAAAAATATAAAATTTACGGTTTTTGATTATTTATCGGGTGAAGAAAAAATAGCGTTTGCAACACTTATGTAATGGTTATTAATACACTCGCATAAACCCGGTTAATATTCGTGTATTAATAACCATCATTACATGATCGTTGCATAATATACTAATAGTATTTTATGCAACGATCATGTAATGATAGCCATTGAGACACGAGCATGTTGTAGGATACGAAACCAGCCGCAGGCGAGTTTCGTACCTATATAATATGCGAGTGTATTAATGGCCATATCATGAGTTGCACACAATATTTTTTCTACTCCGATTAATAAGAATTATTTAATTAATAGTTATCATTTATTTTAAAAAACAAGAACAAGAAATATAGTTACTTTTGAAAATCAAAATTATTTGACAGTTGTCAAATTAAGTGTCACTTAACAGGTCTGTTCGCCTGCAATAAAAGTATAGCACGGAGCTATATTATTTAAGAAAATTCAGGTCTATCTGTGAAAAAGTGCCTGTAAAATTGCTAAATTTGGGACTATCTATGTATATTGCATTTGTATACTGCAAGAAGCATTAAAACATAATTGAAATAAATAAAATCGTATAGCTCAGTGCTACACCCTAATATAATTAGTTTCAGAAATGTCAACCAGGTATCCATGGCTATATTCAATATTGTGCGAATGTCGCATTCCTATTGGCTTAAAAATCTGTATCATCAGATGAGCACATACCAAAAAGTATGAGGTTCAAACCACGGACATTGAATATTTGATGTTTGACCGTTTTGACGTTTATTTAAGTGCCGATTACGATTTAAACCTTACTAAAAATATCTAAATATACAAAATTATATTATCAACAACATTATTATTGAAAACTGTTCTTCTAACAACACAGGAAATTCATTGGCATAAGTGGTTTTGAGGATCCTAAAAAATCGTGTTCGTTTTGCTTAAAAGTCGTGACGACTGTGGCACAAGTGCTTCAAGCCCAAATAAACGAAAGCAACAATCCTTTGCCGTTACGTCATATAGTTTGGCAAGTTTATCTGGAGCTACGCGGCATCGGTAAGAGGCGTGGAAAAACATGGCGTATATCTGTCAAACGTACAAATGGCGTACGGTACCTATTTTACCAAGTAAAACTGAAATTACAAAGGTCACTGACAATACCAACGCCACTGGATGAATCAACATCAGTCAATTGACGAAGTGAGAGGGAAGAACATACGCACGCGCTTGCCAACAAGAAGTCAGCTGGTCGATAAAAATCACCAATTATGTAATTCGGAGGGTGTGGTCATTATTGTTTTCGTATACAACGTTGCCAGAGCTTGAAACTTAACTAATGTCGACGTAAATTTAATTTTTGTTACTTTTGACAGTTCAGTTGTGATAGTTCGGAAACATAACACGAGAAATAACCTAATATTCTAAATAAATAATGTCAAACGTGAAACGTCAAGCACTTTGCACGATCCTAATTAAAAAAGGAGCACCGTTCAAAGCTGAAATGACACGGCGCCAGTTCTTTTTGTAACCGCACTAGCATCTTAAGCCTTTGAGTAATAAATAAAATTGAAAAACATATTTCCATTACAACTCCAAAAGTCTAATATTTTTATTAAGTCAATTCAAATCCTTCTTCACACAGTACGGCACTGTTATTGGAAGCTGCGACCCACTGCGACCTTTGTTGTATCTATGTATTGCTATTCTTGTTTCAAAACGAAACAATCGAATTAAATTATGGTTACAAAGAAAGTGTGTTGTCAGTATTGGAGATTATTAGAGAACATCCTATATGCCAGTATGACTGGCTGGCAAATATGTGGCTTCTTGTACCAGGCGATTAGAGGTCACCGTTAAGAAATCACATAAAAGAGTCTCAGTCTCGATTGGTTACTTGAAAGAAGTTGAGCTGAAGAATGTAATCTAGATTTAGAGGACCACACCACCTGAAAAGGGCGCAGTGGAATATACCTCAACAAATCTTATCTATTCTATAGATTATCTCTCAGGTCCTTTTCTTACGTGACATGAAGTCGTGACATTTTATTTAAAGAAACCAGCATAAATTGTAATTGATAGGCAGACGGTCAAACTGCAACTTATACAAGTGACTCTAAAATATCAAATTTATAATTTACTTTTTACATCTTCAAGTGAATTACAAATTTACCGTTATTTTTAACTGAATACTGAGTTTCATTTGATCTACGTTTTCCATTATAAACTAAAATTAATTATTTTGAAGCTAGGACCATCTGCGCTTTATCACAGCCTGGCTCTGATGTGATTTGACAATCGGATTCTATACAATGGGCGACGTCACAACATCGAGTTTTGTAATTAATAAAGTAGAAGCGCACTTGGTCTACTCGGTTACTCTGTTCTGACATTACACATGGAACAATTAGAGCGAAGGCGTGGTAGTTTGTTTTCAATAATCTTCGTTTGATTTGGTTTTAATAAGTCGACCTGTAGATTCGACGCAGAGGGTGATATCCATTGATGAACGTTAATGGTAGTGAACAACAAAAACAAATATATGATTGTTCGATTTATATTTCAATTCAACGTGTTTTTAACAGTTTATACAAGAGTGGAAGCAAAAACGGAAAAGATAATGTTGAATTCCTGAGTATTGCCTTAAAGAAATATCATTTCATGTCTTCTTTTCTGATGCAAAATTGGGAATCCTGTCACAAAAGACATTCTGGTTTGATCACTTCAGTTTACAGACTCAGATCTCAGTCAATTCACACTCAGCAACCCCGATTACGTGATCTAATATGGCCGTCCAAGGCGAACATCTAGGACAGCTGATAAGTTTTGTATTGTCTATCCAATTGAACACAATGTTCAAGAATCTTCCCGTCGATTTAATTAGTCTGTTTCATTAACTTATACGTTTTGGTTTAAATTTGTGTTTCTTTGGAACCCTTCATTCGATTTTAATGACATTTGAGACATGCATAAGTTACTAGATATGGATATTAACATACTAATTATTCAACAAGTAAACAATAATGGCCATTATTCATAAAAGTTAGTTTATATCGCGAGCCGCTTGCAAAAATATAATTGAGTTTAGCGATAAAAAATATCCGATTCAAACTCAAATAGAGTACCAAGCGATATAAAAGAGGCCGCATTAAGCTGTGTATGATTTGGCATAGGAAAATTTTAAGAAGTGGCTTGATAACAAGAAAATAAAACACCTTTATGAGAAGGTTTGATTAGCCTATTTCTAGGTACAAAAGACTTAGAAAGCTTCCCCACTCTGAACCCTCTATTATATAAAACAATAGCTGTATTCTTTTTACCAGTCGACTGTCTCACTTGTAAGAATTATAACATAACCTCTAATGTTCATACCTCGGATTATACCACAAAAATTTAGTTTATACACAAATTTTTATTTTCAACAGGCAATTGGTATTTTTTCGCGAGATCTCGTTGATATAACGGGAACTGTTATTCAGTTCCCACTGCATTTTTGCGATAGAACGGTAATAGGGGAGTATTTTAATGACGTAATTTGTGACGCAATGAGTTATAAAACGGGATCTCTTTAAAATCCCACACCTAGGAGTATGGTTACTGGCGGTTATAGAAATTTAATTGACAGGAGTAACATTTTAAAATAGAAATTTGATTGAAATTTTAGTACCTATAGTATCGAAGATAATTCATTATTTTATGTATAATATCCACGGAGCTAGTAACTGCAAAAAAGTGTTTATTTACATTCTAAAAAGCTGAAAAAACACCATTTCATTATGTTTGCTCAATCAATCCATATGATTCACCCTAGGGTGAAAATAATCATCCGAAACACGTAGTCTAACTGAACTATGCAACGTTACTTGTGATGACATAACTACAAGAAGGCTAGTACCAAAAAAATCGTCAATTATAGTTAAAACTAAAAAATAGTTATTTGTTTTACTCGTAGACTATGAGCCCATGGGGAAAAAAGTGTCGCGATTTGAAACAGCAGCGAACCCATTCAGAACGATAGTTTATCATGCCACCATCAGTTCCAGCACTATGGCGTACATTTTCTCTTGTGCAGAAAAGCTGAAACTGTACGCCGTTTGTTACATTTGATAGTAGAATCATAGGAGATCGGTCCAGACTCTATAACGTTCAAAAATAAAATTCGGAAAATCTAGGAAAATTTTTGAAAACTCTTATTTTCTACCCTCTGAAAAGGTGATTTGAAACTGTACGGCATTTGATTCTGTAGATTATACAACATATGAATAAATATTTAACAGTAGTGCTGTACAAAAAAAGTTGTGTGAAAAGCCGTGGGAAGTTTTTTATTTTCCGAGATCTTCCTACTCAAAAAATATCATCTGAAAATTTACGGCATTTGTTCTACTTTCATAACATTTCGCAACACGTCAATGTATTTTGTGTTTTGAGTTTTCAAAAATTTTCCTAGATTATCCGAACGATTATTTTTGAACGCCATAGAGTCTGGACCGATCTCCTATGATTCTACTATCAAATGTAACAAACGGCGCTCAGTTTCATATCTCGGTTTCAGGGGGTAAAGATGAGTTTTCAAAAATTTTCCTATAATTTCCTCACGATTATTTTTAAACGGCATGGAGTCTCGACCGATCTCTTATGGCTCTGCTATCAAATGTAACAAAAGGCGTACAGTTTCATATCACGATTTCAGGAGGTAAAAAATAAAGTGTTCAGTTTTCCACTGCGCTTTTCTGCACAAGAGAAAATGTACGCCATAGTGCTAGAACTGATGGTGTCATGATAAACTATCGTTCTGAATGGGTTTGCTGCTGTTTCAAATCGCGACACTTTTTCCCCATGGGTTCATAATCTATAGGCATAAAAGCACAAGATTCAATGCCGCGGATGGTGTTTCATAGCCGAGCGTAGCGAGGCTATGAAACCAGCAAATGCATTAAATCTGCTTTTCTGCCGTGTGAAACATATAACTTTTTCTCCAAATTTGTTCCAATTCCACGCAAAATCGACTTTTTCATATTTAAATTGAGTTTCATTATTAATATCCAAATAACTAAATTATTTTACCAAAGGTAACTGGGCCCTGCGTTACTATGTTTACCGCTGATGACGTTTGTTGAATATGTTTGTTCACTGTTTACTTTGTCATTGTCAATTTTGAAAAGTTGTCATGTTAGAAATGGATTTACTGTAAAGTGAGGATGAATTGATGCAATTAACACCACCTGAGATAAGAGACCAGGCGCGAGATGTGGAATTTAACCTTTTACCGGAAAAATCAAGAACTGTATATAAACTCACATACAGTTTGATTTGAATTATTACTTGGAAGGTTGCCTAGCAACGAACTTTTTCTAGACAGTAAAAGTGGACTTTTTCTGCCTAGGCATTAAAAGTACAACTTCTAAGCCTGCCAAGTGTCATTAAAAGGCCGCTTTTAATGTCATTTGGAGAAAAAAACATTTTTCGAATAATAGGAACAATGAAACCATAAGAAATTTTGTAACTCGCCACTTTTTATTTTAATCTCAGGTAAACGTGGTAAAAAGAATACAGCTTTGTCAATAATTTTTGAAGAACATTTATATAACTAAATACAGTAGCTCATACGCTTTTTTAAAAAGGCAATCAGAGCGCTACTATGCAAAAAAGTCAAATATCTTTTCGAAGAAACATGTCAACACAGAAGCTGAAGACAGAACATTTTTACTGGCTAGGGTTGCATTGATCATTGTAATAGCTAGTCAACCTGAATTTAGATTTACTAAGTTGTGACAATATTGGCCACATTACAGTAAGAGACATTAACAGTACCAGAGAGAAGTGTCGCTATTGTGAAAGTAACAAATATATGCACTTTTTTTTACATCATTTATTCATCATTGGTTGAATGACGTCAGACTCCGCTGCGACGATATGCCAGAGTCATCAGTGACACATAAAAAAACGCACTTGTTGTTGTTTAAGTCATCTGACTACTGACAATCTATTTCTAAGTTGATTGTTGTTATTAGAAAAAATTAACGAAATGAATGAAGAAGTTATTCCAGCCTCTAGATATCGTGTAGCAGTCCATCTGATAGTTCCACTCGAAATTTTTTCAATTTCTGACGCTGTTAATAGCGCCGTCAATACCTTGTTACCACATTTTAAATTTATTTCTATTAATTCGTCCATTTCTAGTTTTTTGAGGTCAAGTTGTCATTTTGTAAACCACCAAATTTATCCACCACCTCGGTACAACGGTGGAGTGGCTTGCAATTTTGGTTGATGCATGAACGCGTCATTTCTTAAATCTACAATCCACCAATGAATATAAAAACGCAGTTGGTCGATTGGTGGATCAACCAGTGAATAAAAGAACGTGACTTTTATTTATATAAAAAGTGCAAAGTAAATCCATATTCACATTGTTAAGAAAACATAAAAAAAACAATAATTCAGGAATTGTTTATATTTTTGTATGTGAAAATTGAAAAAATTACTGCAAATTACGCACCCACTACTTTTTCCTAATTCAAAAAACTTTCTCTTTTGTTTAGTCCAGAATTCTCTTAGTTTTTATATTTTCTTATTAACTTGGCCAGTAATGGAGCAATATGACATATTAGTTTGTATAAGAAGAATTCTACTCTTTAATTCTTGGGTTCGAATTTTTTTTGTCAAAAGGTAATAAATAACTATAAACTGTTCCTAAACATCATTTATCTTATTTAAGCAATAATCTTCCCGATATTTGAATGTGATTTCCAGGAAAATTCTCTCAATCCTTTAAGAGTAGTTGTTTTCTTTATTTAGAATTCCGAAGATTTCATAATCTATGTTCATGCTCATGTGGAGCGTATGATGTCAAAAATAAGAGAGTGATACTTAAATGAATGTACCAAAAATTATAGGAAGCAAAATAAACAGTATCCTCAAATTAATGGTCAGAGAAGTCGAAAAAATTACCTATGAAAGCCAACAATTTCTTCTTAATCTGGAGAAAAGAGAAGAAGGAGTAAATTCATTCATAGTGAAGTAATGATTAGTGGTGGACAGAATATAGTATTCAACTCGCATATAATGGCTAATATTCACTTAGATGTTTATGTCACTCGCCTGCGGGTCGTGACATAAACGCACTTTCAAGAATTATGGCCATTATTATGCTAGTTGAATAATAAATTAATACCCATACCTAGGAATTTATCCATTTCGCAAATGTAATTAAAACAGACTAATAAAATCGTCGGAAAGATTCTTGAACACTGTGTATAATTGGATAGACAATACAAAACTCATCATTAGATAAAACTTATTATTAGATCACGTAATCTGGATTGCTGGGTGTGAATTGACTGATATCTGAGTCTGAAAACTGAAGTGATTAAACAATAATAGAAACTAGAAATGGGACATTAAATGATATTTCTCTAGAGCAATACTGGGGAATGCAACACATCTTCCGCGTTCCATAATAAAGGCACGTAATTATTCATCTCTAGCCAATGCAATACAAAGAGCTAAAGATGAATCGTTACCAAAATTAGAGCAGGTCTCTTACTCTGGTAACATACGTCCTTTTCATAATAATTGAAATAATCATAATAATCAACATCATGGCTGTGGCTATTCGATTAGGGGTAGAATATCACATAACAATTACGGGAATCAGATTCAAAGAATTCTAGATTATCACATGGATCTTAAAATAATTCAATAGTTATAAAGGCAATTTCGAAATAAGTAATAACTTCGAATCAGATAATGAATGTGTAATCTGAAAAAAGCACCAGGCTAGAGCACTCCACCTCATGGAGTGGAAGTCAGAACCAATTAAACTATTTTATACGCTATCACTGGGATGGGGTGTATAAACATTGGACTCCACCAGCTTTTTGATCGAAACGAAGCAATTAAAACCATAAGCAAAATGTGGAAAGCCGGAAACACCTTGTAATTATTGAATATCAATACCAAGAATTAAAATAATAATTATTTATTGAAGTATTTGAAATT
This sequence comes from Galerucella tenella, assembly GCA_910591685.1. Taxonomy (NCBI): domain Eukaryota; kingdom Metazoa; phylum Arthropoda; class Insecta; order Coleoptera; family Chrysomelidae; genus Galerucella; species Galerucella tenella. Next base: position 104,235 of record CAJUYH010000032.1, read on the forward strand.
CAATGCGAATTGAATATTTCAAAAAGCCAAACGAAGAGAATCCCAAATTGTAATAGTTAGCACGCCAAATCCAAATCTTACACAGGCTAAAGATAAGACGGAGGAACTTTCTTAGAGGACCGAGGATGTTTGCAGATCTAAGCGCGATGGTGGTGATGTCTACCATCGTGCACGGAACGGGAACAGAAACGAAGTTGGCTGAATCTTGTCTAAATTTAAAATTGGAAACTTGCCTTGAACTCGCCGGCTGCAGAGCAGCCAGGCAATAAAAAATTGTTCACCAAAAAAAAATAAAAAAGGAAATATAAAGTATGTGTTTCCTTCAAGGTGGTAGTTAGAGAAAAGAAAGAGTTCCATTCGAAAATTGAAATTTTGAACATCGACAGACAAAAATGGAAGGGGAATTTGATGAAAATTCATGTTTTATTTGGAGTGGCTAGGGCGACAAGAAAACGGCATGTTTGAAAATGTAGTAAAAGTTTGGGAGAAAGTGACTAACAAGCCACCAGAAAATCACTAAATAAAATAATATTAAGACGAAAAGGTAACAAATTTCACTGAGTACATTGCTGTTACCATTAAAACACAATCAGTGACAATGAAAATAATACCGTTGGTAAAGACAATGCTCAAAATTCTGACACGACGTTGTTTCGTTCCTAACTCAACTAAATAGTTTTATGTTACTTTCAGCTCTCTTTCTGATGTTGACAGCATCGACTGCGTTGGCCAGTAATTGTATGGTATTTCTTCGGCCCCCAAGAAAAAAGATGAAAACATTTTTGATGCTAGTCGGCGATAATTGTATTTTTTCGAGCTATCCTGTATATCGCCCCCTTGATGAGACAGCAAGATTACAGTAACTTTCGAAAGTGACACAAACTCACATTTAATTTTCGAAAATTGCAATGTAAACTCGTGAGTCGAGAGTAATTCAGATATTTTTAAGAGCTGCATTATCAACGTAAGGCAAAGAACAAAACAAAATAATGAAAATGCATTCATTTTTGCAAAGGCGAACGAGTATATTTCATAGTGAGCTTGAAACAGCACGGCAGAGTTAATAACTCTCGGAACTCCCGCGGAATAAGATTCGCTACAGCGCTTCCGGCATATTCCGGAATCGAGAATCGAGGTGATGATCCACACACTGTTACTATTGTTCTCAAGAACATTGAATGGATCTGGTATATTCTTAATATTCTGCATTGTCGCGATGAGAAGATTGCTATAAATACGTGGGTTACTTTTGCTTTTTTGCTTACAGGGTAGATATTGCATCAAAAAAAGTAGCTCTGTTTGATGAATACTTTTACACTATCATCTCCATATATTTCACAAAATTTCTGCCAATTAAAAATTCACAGCTATAGTCAATTGCAGTCTTATCATGCGGGTCATACTTTCAAATAAAATCCGCAAGATGAATAAGACAGACTTATGGAATTTTGGCGAGAAAAAGAAGGATATATACCTATTTAGTTTCCAGAGATTCCAAAAAGTCTTCCACCTGCTAAGTTTTTTTTTAAATGGTCAGTCTTGTGACTGACAATTCAAATTGACAATTTTACGGCTTTTTGCATCCTCAAGCAAAAAAAATGGTACTTAATTTGATAGATTATTCCGAGAATTGAAGAAAAACGCTTCTGCAGTTAGATCGATCGCTGACTTGATTAATCTTTTTGAAAGATCGATGTAATAAAAAAAGCGTTGGCTTTCCATATTAACATCATTTCTTCGTAGGAAATTTTTTTGACTATATGCATGTTCGGTAATAGGCTTGCAGCTGCAATCTATAGATAATAATTTGAGGAGAAATTTTTTTACTTTCTTTTATTATTGCAAACTATAGAAATTTGCAAACTATATCAATGTGTGTTTGAGACAATTTAAGTTTTAACGTTAATTATAAGCTCACGAAGAGCTCAATTCTAGTAACTTTTTGTTCCATACATTTTATATGTAAATAATAGAGGAAGAAATGAGTATTTCTACAGCGCGCGTTTTTGCCAACATATGAATACTTTACACTACTTTATACAACTGATGTTAGCTTGAATTTGATATTTAATTATCCAACGATTTTCATTTGGTATGAAATTGAGTCCAAAAGGTTTCTTTCGATATGCAGATTGCGAGAAGTCTATTCGAGCTATACGATTCATACAAGTTCGACAAGGAAAATATGAGAAAAGCTACTTGAAAGAGAGAGAAGAATAATTATGCTGTTGCCAAATGTATTTATCTGTAAAAGTTATTCACAATTTTTGTCGGTAACAATGTTAAATATCAATAATTGTAAATCGAAAGCAGTGCATAAATTTTATTTATTGCATATTGTAATTTGTCAAATTTTTTCTTGAACTATATCATTTTATTCTTATTTGTGTTGATCTCACTTATTTTTCAAAAGTCAATAATATTACCAATCTCGACTTTCTCCCACTAAATACGGCGCTACCCCGTATTAAAAGTCGAATGCAAAATAAGTTATTCATTCCTTGGAAAGTACCAAACATTCAAAACTGGCAACGCTTCTTTCATATCAGATTGGTAGCTGGAATTGAATACACGCCAAACGATGACTGTTAACAACTATTCTTCTCTCTCATTCAAGTAGTTTTTCTTATATTTCCTTGTCGTACTTGTGTAAATCGTATGGCTCGAATAGACTTTTCGCGATCCGTATATTCATATTTTTTTATAAAATAAGACCTACAAATTTCAATATTTAAAGTTTACAACGACAAAGCGTACATATTTAGAGCATTTATACCTACCAAATAAAGGGTATACAATAACAATAGTGCGAGCGCGAGACTTAAAAGAGAGACATTTGATGATTATCTCGTTCCTCTTGACTATTAAATCGATATACAAGGGAGAAGCCACAGTTTCATTTCATTTCATTTTAATTAGCGCTTAAAAGTTTCTAATAGGGAGAAAAACAAATAATACGATGGTGGATAATACCATAATATGAATTGTAAATTATTTTTCCTACGACTAAATAATACCACACAAATTATTTTTACATATTTAGCTGCATAATGATATAAATTCTTCACACCAGTGAATAATAAAAAGAATTCACTCTCGTAAGTCAATCACATTCTATTATTATCAAAATACAAATTAGTTGATGTCTTTCTCATTTCCATGACAACGCAAGGTGTACATCATATACGTCACGAATTCAACCATTTGACATTTAGTTGACGTTTCCATCTATGATTTCCATTTCTTGTTGTTGTAGTAGTTATAGACCGGTATTTATAATTTCAAAGTGCACCAATGAAAAAAAATATCGTAAAGTATTCGTGGATAACTGGTCTTTAAAACACTTGCTCTATTTCGAGCACTCCGGCTTCGCCGTCGTGCTCCAAAAATCGCGCGTGTTTTAAAGACCTTAATATCCACTTATAATTTAATATACTATTTACGTATTATAAGAGAAAAAAATGGACAACAGTAGCGATAGTGAATGTGTACGCCTCCCGGAATTAATTTCATTTATAAATGTGAGGCTTCCTATTGAAAATATGAGTTACGTATATATATTTACTATATATACTACAAATACTCTTCACATTTTTATAAATATACTCTATAGCCTAGTGGTTCAATCCTCACTGGAAGTTTTTTCTTTTTAGTCTTGGAGAAAGTATGGTCTTTTACTTGTGTAGAATGGCTATTATTCACTTGTATGATTCCAAAACTCACTCACTGCGCTCCCTCGTTTTGGAAACTTCATCCGCGTGAATAATAGCCATCATTCTGCACTCGTTGAAGAATATACTATTACTCTTCACATTTTTATCAATATGCTCTATAGCCTAGTGGTGGTTGACTATGGCGCAGACGATTGAAGTTGGATCCTCACTGGAAGTTTTATCTTTTTAGTCGTGGAGAAAGTATGGTCTTTCACTTGTGTAGAATGGCTATTATTCACTTGAATGATTCCAAAACTCACTCGCTGCGCTCGCTCGTTTTGGAAACTTCATCCACGTGAATAATAGCCATCGTTTTGCACTCGCTGAAGAATTATATACTATTCTGCATCGTTTGATCATAGGCCTATCTGATTACTATCAATTGTGCAGAAAACAATTCAGAATTCTGAACAACAGGGCTGCCTAATAATCCAGTCATCTTAGTCAAAGTTATATTAGAATCCTGGAGTTTGAGATACCCAGCTGAATAATTGTATTAATTTGTATTTTGGCATTTTAAAAGTGGTCTCAAATCCTACATGTTTGGAATTTCTGACGAACTGTCATCTTATCGCTATAACTTTCTAATCCGAAAGTGGTAAACTAAGAGCGGCCGACTATAGCTCACTGGAAAATGTAATTACTTGTTTTGCAGTAACACAAACCATTATTTTTAACATTTCTCTGACCACCTTTAGTGATCGTCCACAATTTCTATGTCGGACAAAACTTAGTCACCTCATAATTTGAGATACCCTTCTGAATTTTGGATACACTTATATTTTGGTACTTATTCTAAAAGTTGTCTTTAAAGCTCCATATTGTAGGCTGTACACGTCCAATGATCTATCACAAAAATAGATTTTTAGCATATTTTTCGCAAAAATCACATTTTCTCTGGGTTTTTCGCTTTTTGTATCTATTACCAATATTGTGGAGAATTAGCTGCCTACAACTTTTGATTTAAAAATTTCTTCATACGTTGAATCGTTTTCGAGATAGAGGGCGGAGACTGTGCGTAATGTAAGGTCAAGAATACCAAAATACGTAAGTTATTCCAAATATTCAGCTGGGTATCTCAAATTCCAAGGTGAACTTGCAAAGATGACTGGACTATCAGCAATTGTGGAGGTTGGAGATAATGGTTTGTGCTACTGCAATACAAGAATTTACATTTTCTAGTGAGCTATAGTCAGTCCGCTCTCAGCTTACCACTTTCGCATTAGGAAGTTAAAGTGATAAGGTGACAGTTCGTCAGAAATTTCAGCAGCGCTCAAACGTTATTTTCACCTGTCTTGTAGCAGAATACGTTTTTTATTATCGTATAACCAGATAAAACACAACCAGATCCATTATATAAGTACTTAATTCTAAATATGAAAACAAAAATTACGATCTATTTTCAATAAAAAGTTTTTTCAAGAACATGTTCTTTCATACATTCCCGTCATATTATCTATCTCAATAGCGAAGTAAGATATCGACAGGTTTTTTTTCAAATGATAAGTTTATAAAAGCAAAAGTTTTACTTGTGTCACCTGAAGCTCACAGGCTGTTCGCCATTTAACAGCTGCCTCTAAATGAAAATATTTTATTTTTACATAGCACATGATTTGTAGGAACTTTTCGTTTTAAAATTCAATCACCCACAATATTTTTGGATAAAACAAAATTCCTAATATTCATTTGCGAAAATAATATCCTTGAATAACAGCACATAACTTATGGGTAGTAATATAGCAATATAAATAATCATTCGTTATGTTTATTGTGGCTGACGGTCGTTGCTTAGAAATGTATTGTACAAATGCCCAGCATTCGATGTCGGGGACGTGTATTGCTCAAGCGGCTCCTTTTCTTCTCTCTGAATTCACAGAAGAATTCACTCGTTGGATTAATAACTATTTTTTTCCACTATATACTATCCGTGAAGTTGGCCATTATTGCTTCTCCTAGCCAACTGAGAAGTTGGATTTCTCTATTAGTGGTTGATAATTTTTTCTATTATTAACCTAGATCCATAAGAGACCAATATTTCAAGAATTCAGGGATAGTAGTTCAATAAAAACTTGCGCTACATAATTTTGTATAGGTACTCAGAAGATTGTCTGTCTGCTGCTTCAAATTACCTAACAAAATAAAATTAATTGAATAAAAAAACCATTAGTTTAAAATTCGCGCACAACTAGAAATCACTGATAACATAACGAGTATGTTCATGATAGAGAGATATTGCTTGTTAAAAAATGGTCTGCGGTAATTACGTTTGCGGTATTTTGACGTTTATGCACTATCCACTTCTTTACATCTCTAACGCCAATAACGCACTTCGCGTAATTCACGGTTACATATCGTTGAGTATTATTATAAATACGGCACATAATTGTCCTGCGCAGTTGACAAAATAGAATAAATCGCATCGGATTTCTGAGGTTGAGACTTTTGTTTATCGATGTGTTTATTGTTTGGATGGTGTTTTGTCGTTTGCGTTTAAAATATGCAAATAGTAAGGTTGTTTGGTCTTTGATTTTTTTTTTGAATTATAAGTATACACAGAAAATACAGGTTATGTCTCTTCCTACATAACGCAGCGCTACGTTATTAAATTATAGTGATGGCAATAGCTCTTATTTCCAAATAAATTTTAGGTAGACCGTTATTGAAATAGCGCAACATAAATACCGCACCGTATGCGGTATTGCAATTGGCAATATCTCTCCAATATATCGAAAAGTGACAGTGTACTTATCAGTCAGATAACGGGGTAAACGCTTCTCGAGATACGTTTGTGAATTATTTTTAATTTTTGTCTTTAATTTGGCAATAAGTGGAAAAAATTGTATATACACTATGGTGAGAAAGACATTTTTCATTCCCCCCCTACGAAAATATATTTTTTCATTTTAAATAAGCAAGCGAAAGTTAAACATGCTAGGTTATCGGTAGCTAAGTATGAAAAACTTTCGTGCCCTGGCCCTGGACAGCGAACAATTAAAATCTCAAATAACTTGTCAAATATTTATTAAGATTGGAAATTAAATGTAAAATTACAATTGTTGTATGTTCCTGGAAGATTTAACGGAAAATATATCACCTTTTGTAAATACCTAAGATTTTCGAGGTTGATATCCATCATTTTTCCTTTTTATAAATGCCTTCAAGCGGCCAAATTTCGAAATAACCTGGTTCTTATTTAATGAAATAGTTAATTTCAACATTGAGTATTCTGGCCATCATGTAGCAGGGGACAATGTCTTTGACTTTTCTAAAAAAAATATCAATAATACATCTTCAGTTATTGTGGACACATTTTCCTTTGTACACCATTTGATGAAATTTTCATGGGAGTGATTGTTGATTTTTCCGGTAAAAAACTTCTGCACGCAATAATTGCTGCTTCTTCAATGGAATTCATTCAACATAGATTCTTGTCAAATATTAAACTTAAAAGATGTAGACTTCATGGAAGAATAATTATTTGACAACTATCAAAATATTAGTTTGTCACCAAAGTAACGTTAACCCAAGCTTTCTACCCATTTTATTGCAGTCTACAGAGAATTTTTTGCTTCTTTAAATTGTGTGTTTTAATAATAAAATCGGGGGAAGAATGGAAAGTTTGATACATTACACGCTGCAAATGCCCTCTTAGGTGCTCGGAGGTATTCAATTAGCCTCGCACCTTAAAGGAAGCTTGGTGCTCGGTCAATAATAATAGTCTTGAATGAACGATAATTTTTAAATACTCTGTATAAAACAACAAACATTTTCTTATTTAGGTACAAATATCGGAATAAACCAGTCTATAGTAGTTCGATTACGTTTGTCACAAAGTCTTAAGACTCATCAACAAAATAGAAGAAATAGAATAAAGCCGGACGGAATTGTAGAACAAGCAAAATCTATAAAATTCACTAAAGGAGGAATAACGAACTTGTTGCAGTTAACTCGGCGCACCAATAATAGCATTATCTCATTAAGGGAAGCTACGCGTCGGCGTTCCGACGCCTGGAAGGCGTCCATCAAGCGCCAATGAAAACAAACGCAGGGTGGAGTCTCTCTTAATTTCAACTATTACATGCTATTCGGAAGGCACAGTTTGATTTTAACTGCGTTAACGAAAAGCCCGCAAAATGGCAGGGCCGTACTTACCTTCGTTACCAGGAGATCTTCTCACTGAGTACATGTTCGGCAGGAGACGGCAAAGGAGGAACAGAACAACTTTCAGTCCTCAACAGTTACAGGAGCTGGAAGCGTTATTTCAAAAGACGCACTATCCAGATGTGTTTTTGAGGGAAGAAGTGGCGCTTAGGATTAGTTTGTCTGAAGCTAGAGTACAGGTTAGTGTTTGCATGTTTTTTTTTTATTTAAAGTCCAATTTACGCGAGACGGATTTTTGGTCGTTCGAGGAAAATTGTTGAGATTGAATTTTGATTTATTATTAAAACGTTAGGGGATATTTATCGTTGAATGTACTTTATGAATATTTATATACACTGTGTTATTCATTAAATGCGACATAGGGATTCCTGTACAAAACTGTCAAACGAGAACTTTTTTACCAAATAGCGTTCATGAAAAGTATTAACAGGTCGTTGGTAAATAAGATTAAATGAACTTTAATTTTCTTCAGCTCGCTCTGGTTTGATGGAAAAATGTATGATTATGTTTAAAAAAGTAGTACACCATTTTTTCACCACTAATATTTTCAACCGCATAGAAGATTGCAATGCGGGTACGAGCACAGAAAGTTTTGAAGTTAAACCTGAAGTACGGCGGTTCGACTTGCCGCTGTGATGAATTTTTGTTTTGTCTTCAGTTCGTCTCCACAATTTTTGTCTAAGAAACATTAAATTTAAAATAAAGCGAAGTTATTTGTTACAAAAATTGTGAAAAAATAACTAGCAACAAAAAGAGAAAAACTTCATCGGAGCGGCTAAGCGATCCGCCGTACTTCAGTTGAAACTTTTAAATCCCCCGTTCTTTTACCCGTATGGCTTTCTACTAAGCAATTAAAAGTATTCGAAATCGGTATGAAAATGGAGTTCGACCTTCTTAAATATAACTATCCATTTTTTCAATAAACCGGAGATAATTTAAGAAAATTGAAAGAGGATTTGAACTTATTTTTCAACGATCTTTCCAAATCTGTTATAATTTTTTTTGAATACTATTTGGTTAAAAAGTTAGCTCGCGTTTGACAGTTTTGTACAGGACTCCCTATTTTGCATCCTATAAATAACACAGTGTATAGTCAATAGTATGGTGCCGCCCATTATCGTTAGGTACTTTTCTTTTTTTAGTTCTTTACGTCAGGTTATGTTTGAGCGACCGGGGGTCGCGACGCAAAAGATCTGACTTTTACGCGTTACGTTACGCTACGTTATGTTACGTTGCTTCGTTATGTGCCTTGCTGGCGTGCTTGTGCTCTCTCCTTAGTCTCTCTCTCGTTTACGAAGCAGCGATTCATATGCTCCGGCCGGGATTCGAACCCGAACCCGGGGCATTCCACCACTGAACCACCGACGCTAAATTAAAATTCTATGCAAAGCTGGTATTCGCAGTGCTGGTGATCTACTTGAATTTGTTCGGATAAATTTTTACTATTATTTCCATAATTTTCTAGCGCGATTGATCTTTTTTGTTTATTCACATCATCGGTTGTCAAAATGACATGAGGATTAAGGGATCTAGCACATTTACTTTTCGAAATACAGGGTGTTGAAATTTTGAAAACTTGAATGTTTTAATTCGATAACTTTAAAATGGATGGATAAATTGTTTTGACATTTGGCAGGTTGTTTTTAAATGCAAAAGGGCATATTTTGATAGAAATAGTAGTTTTTGCAACTAGTGTGGATATGATGGCCATATCGCGACGCTGTAGGCGGAGTGCTCAATCGTTCAAGTGCGATATGGACAATCCACACGAGTCGAACAGCATATTTTTTCTACGACCCACTTAAGAAAAAATCTAAAAAATGAAAATTTCTATAAACTGTAATATAACTTCAAATTGAAAATTTAACAATTCAATTTTATGTTTCCACCAATTTTTTTGTGGTAAACGTACAGTTCTTGAATGTCCAATTTGTATAATGCTACGGTTTCCCTTTTTAAATATACGATGCTGTTATAAGTAGATGTTGCCAGTCGGACTACCTCATGCAGGGTACCGTACCATTATCTGTAATAATGAATATTATGCTAAATATTTCAAACGTCTGCCTGTTGACGTTATTAATATAAAGCAGAATAATTATTGAAAAATAAAACTAACATTCCCCTCGCGGGGAATCGAAACCGGGTCTACCGCGTGAGAGTCTGGTATGCTTACTACTTTACCACCAAAGAATATGCAAATGGTTTATCTTTAACGTTAAAGGTATTACATAAATTTTGCTTAAAAGGAACTAAAGTTCCCACCGTGTGTCCCGCGACACGTTCTACCTTTTTTTATTATATCATCCAATATTATCGCTCATCGCTAATTTGCGAATTTTTCTCATTTTTTGCCATATTTTTACGTTAATTTTTTGTAATAATACGTTGCATTTAATGGTCTTTACCAAGAATATTATAAACAGTTATAGTCATATTTGTAGTAAATTATTCTGACTTTACAAGAGCTTTTAAGTTTATATCTGAAATAGTAGAGGAGAGCTGCCTAATGTGGAATACCTTCTTATTTTAATTAAAAAAATAATTAAAAACTTCAAGATTATTTTTAGATCTTTTGTATATACAGTTCATGTCACAAAAATATACAACCTCGCCTAAGCGACAAAAAAAATTAGAATAAAAAAACAGCCAGCCTTATTAGGATTCTCAAAAATGGATTCCTAATGTGGAATACCTACTAGTGTTCCCAATGTGGAATACCTATGTTCCAAGTGTAAAATAGCATTCACTTTTAAATTATTAGTGAAAAAACTTTTTATTTAACCCCTTACCGCATACTGTGGTGCTATACCTCATACTGTGCTATATTTGGCACACGTTAAAAATTATCATTTTTTTCTAAGTTTCCGAAGAGTTTGTGCTGTCAACTTAAGTTAGCAAACTCGCTTGTTCACAGGCAGCCGCTAAATCCCTTCCACTATCGTACGAGCAAATTCGATGAATCATTTAGTAAATATCTGGACGGTGACAGGAGTGCTAGCTTGTTTGGAGAAAATTCAATATAGAATATTTTCCTTCTTTTGGCCTAATTTGAGTGGAAAAAATTGTTTTTAAAAGGGTAAGTGTTCAGTGTGATCACTAAAGTCGTACAAAACTTTTTTCTATATGAAAACGATAAAAAAACTGTTTCTGTTTACTTGTGCCATATTTGGAACAATATGAGATATATAAAGATAATATTTTTGTTTCGGATATTGAAGCAGTGGCCAATGTTGATGGTGTGGACATATCTGTTGTTTCATGGTTTGACAATAAAATTGTGGACACCATGTCAACAAATGTTGGGATTCAGCCTGTAACGATGGTAAGCAGATTCTGCAGGAAATCTAGGACACATATAGAAATCACCCGCCCTCAATGTGTTGTGGTATATAATGCTTATATGGGGAGAGTAGATCTTCTCGATTCTATGTTAGGATACTACCGAATCCAAATTCGATCCAAAAAGTGGTACCTACATGAGGGTATTTTTCCATTTCCTTGTAAGGGAAAATCCCACATATCATGTGGAAAATGTTCAGTATTTTTATGTCTGAATGAGGATCGCAATTGTTTTAGAAAATTTTACACGGAATAGGGCAAAATTTTCACTCTTTTCTTGAGATAAAATCTATTTTTTTTTCAAATAAATCTGAATTTATACTTATTACTTTTATTTCATTTCCGAAATTTGGGCCAAATTTGGTACATGTCAAAAATTAAAATTATTACTGTTATCTCATTTTGTGCAAAATGTAGCACAAGTCAAAGTTTGACATTTATTTCCTTTAAATATCGATAAATATTTTTTTCACTATTTTTTTATAACTCCTAATCAGACATTCTAACGCATATATTTTTTTGACAAGAAAATTAAAAATCATGCAGTGAGGGGTTAACATCACACTGAACTTTCAATAATGAATATATTTATACAGTAAATAATATAAATATATTCATAGTATTTTTTTATGACGTAGAATACATTTTTTCACTGGTACAGATGGAACCGTCAATCCATATTTTCAAAATTTGAATAATCTAGTCAAATATTTTGAGTATGGTCCAAATAAAAGGTATAGACTCATTATCTCAAAAGCCAGCGATTTCGGGGAAACCCTGAAAATCATGATTTTTATTTTTAAATGTGTGCCTTGTCAGAACACATTTTATTTTAGATCTATATGAGCGTGATAACGTCATCAATAAATGTTCAAATATAAAAATCGGTCTTGCCCTATGAAAGGTATTTCTTTCAAGTATCCATTCAACCGTATCTATTTTTCAACTATACGAGGGCGGTTTGACTATTTGACTATTCGAATAAAAAAGTTACTGCGAAAAAATATTCTATTTTTCAACATAATTTTTTTTAATACACACTCAGTCCAATAAGTTTCCAGTTTTTTTCAAAAAAATAATTTTTCGGAAGTTCCGCAAAATACGCGTTTGTTTCTGCAAACATTTCCTGATTTTTCCGTTAATCGCTTTCTACCAAGCCATTTTTTCCAGTTTGGAAAGAGAAAGATGCAATAAATCGTCACGCAGTTCGTCTAATTTTTCTGCAACAATAGCGGACGAGCGAGCTGGAGCATTGTCATTTCCCGTTTTTCTTTTCTAAATAACTAATGAAAAGTGATATCCCAAAACCCTGTGGCCAAGACCTTATTGGCAGAAAAAATGGATTCAGCAATTGCGGCACTCACCTTTCAGATATCTTTTCATATGTAGCCTTCCATGGGAAATATCACATACCAATTCGGTTGAAATATTTATTGCATTAGCTTTCCCACGTAGTTCCATTCGACGATCGCTAAGTAAATGGGCACGGATTTTATTAACCATTTCTTAAGTAGTACCAGTAAATGACGGTCCTGTGCGTTCAGCATCATCCATGTTCATATGGCCACTTTCAATAGAGGTTCTCTTCTTACTTACAAATCTTGTACAAATCATTTAATGCGACGAAGCATTCTATCGATCTGCGCCTCCCCATCCACTGGTTTGGAAAAATTTGATTCAGGTACTGCCGGACATTGATTTGGTAATGAGGCAGTGCTCCATATAGTTGAAACCATATTTACTGACAGAAACTCGTGGTTTTGCTGGATCAGGATATAAGTTCGTCAAAGTTGGATCGACATTATTTTGGAACAGTTCTAAATATTAATCTCCATTCAAGCTGCTATCAATGAAAAAGAGACCTACATGATATCCAAGAATTCCTGTTAAAACAAACTTCTCCAGGATATTGCGTATATTCTTCTCTCTTCCAGTGAGGATTCTCATTAGACCACTAGCGGCAATTTTGACGATTAACATGACCGTGCAGTGTAAAATTGCTTTCATCAGAAAATAAAACATCTTCTAATTGGTTCACATTGTTATCTAACAATCGGCCTGATTCTATAAGGGAGTGGTTACAACTTAACCACTCAGCTGAGTGGTAAAAAGCAAGGACAGTGATTAAGGTAATCACGTTATCGGGTTTCGGATTCTATAACACCAAAGTGTTTAACTTTCCAACCATTCTTACCTCCAAAATGTAGTTAGTCTAAACCACCAGGTTTCTCTGGTGGTTGAGCTTCAATCACTCTTGCTTGTCATTGTCAAAATGATTATAGTGGGTGAAAAGTATATCATTAAAAAAGTATATGATGAGGAATACGAAGATGATGATGATGACAACGACCTAGGAAACAGTGGCCCCCCTATCGTCATTAGTGAGCTATTTGAAATGTTTTTTTGGACTGAAATAAATTATTGAATTTTTAGATCGTGACCTACTGACTTCCGGAAGAAACACAAGGGAAAGACTGATCGCACGTAATTTTTAAGTTACTGTTGATTATTGTATTGTGACTATTATCATTAAAAACTATTAATATTAATTGAAAGCACAACTTTATTGGGCGAACAACAAATTGTTTAACAGAAAGCAAACGAAAAAATAACATTAATAAACATTTCACAAACTAAACAGTGTTCACTGTTGAAAATAATAACCTGATAGCTAATGTAGTCTTGAAAAAAACAACAGTCATCAGTTGAATTTGCTATTTGACGTTAATACATTTCGGCGCAAGTTCTGTCAAAAACGCCAGAATCGGCTAACTTCACATGGTACATTCAAACTACTTTAAGCACGGTGATTGAGCGTACGAAGTTTAATAACCGTGGTTGATTTTGGTTTTATAGATTCCGAAACATGGATGGCGTGACTAGACGAGTGATTAAAATTTCATCCCTAACCACGTCATAACGCTAATCACTCTTTTAACCACTTTCTTATAGAATCAGGCCAAATGCCATCAATTGCTCATAAAAATAAAGTATCCTATCGAAATCGTCTTCAATGAGATTCTGAGTTGGCATCATTTTATGGGATTGCATTTTACTTTTCTTCAATATGCGAAAAAATGATGTGTGGCTAAAGTTAAAAGGTGCTGCTGCTTTCCGGCCAGAATTATGTGGGTTTCCTTGAAACTCAAGCATAATATCTAATTTCGTATCATCACTTACTGCATTGGCAGCTATTTTTTTTATCTGTCTTGCATGACCAAGTTCGCGAAACTACTTTTCTATTTTGCTTATTGTTTGACTTTTGAATAAAGTCTCTGGGATACAGATGCCTAAGTTAAGAATTCTTTTTCCAATCTTCAATTTTTTGGTAATAAAATGTCCAGTCTAATCGTGTTTCAATTGGACTTTTGTGCAATTTTAAAACATAATCACAAGATTCTTCAATTTAATTGACAAAACTCGGAAATCCTTCCAATGATTTCAAGTGAAATCTGCTTTTATACGAATGGACGATGCAATGAACAACATGGTCCAATAATCGATTTCAATGTATGCAGATTTGGTCACCAATGTTAGGAAAAGAAATTTACAATAGTCAACTACCTGCGTCATCAGGATTTTATAATAAGTTTTATCCATGCTTTTCTTATGATTTATTCTTGTAATAGTTGTTAATCAATACAGACTTCGAAGCACATAATCACTAAACTAATTTAAACAAAAATAATCATCTTACAAAAAAAGTAACCACCAAACTCTCTCATTTTCTTTTTCAGGACCACTTTAATGAGCTGAAGTTAACATTATATCAAATTTGACCAATACTTGAGACTTAGGCAATACGTGTGCAATAAGTTCCAAGCATTGGCGGAGCTGGACCACGGAATTGTTAATGTAGTTACCTCACTTCCGCACTCCGTGCCGTCCAATGGGCTTGTTTATGAAAAAAATTTTAATTTAAAAATTGAAACTAGAGTACATTTTAAACAGATTCCCAAAATTTTAGATTTTTCCGCGAACGTTTAAGCCCTCAAATTAATTAAAGAAATTGGATTGAACGAAAACGGGGCGTGGTTACATGTGACGTCACAATGCATAAGCTATACCCAACGTTTGAAACGCCGAGTCGAGAGCTGTGTCAGTGTACTGTGTATATTGTTTAAATCGTGTTGTGTAAGAAACAAAACGCTAACTGTTGACTGAACTGTTTTGTTATTTTGTTATATAATGAGTGAGAAAAAAGTGGTATACAAATACTGTTTGGTTCCCGACTGCCCCAACACATCCAAGAATGCGCCGGAAAAATGGTTTATTACTGTGCCCGCTGACATTAAAATAAGAAAAGTATGGCAGACAGCAATGCGTCGTGAAGTTTTTGTATCTAAAAAATCGCATGTGTATTGCTGTGAAGATCATTTTAAAGTAAGTTATAGTGTCTCTATACAGTAACATCATTATAAAAATATTGAAAATATTTCCCGAAACATAATCTTGAGAGACTTACTCCCGCGTGAATAGGTTTGTAAAATAAACCTATTCTACCAAAATCCTCATTTCACGAAAGCTCGTGATTAGCTAAAACAATAATAATAATTTCATAAATAATAACCCAAACGTGATTTAAAAAAAAATTCGTTGGAGCTGAAAAAGATTAAATTAATAAAAAATGTCTACTTTCTGCTATTTCTGTATTTCATCTAACGGTTTGAATATATTTAATAACAAAATTTGTATATTTTTGAATTTAGTGATAACTTATAAGCTCTAGCGTTTAACAAAAATCATTTGTTTTAGGTAGAGGAAGATATAGAAAATTATATGTACATTAAAACAATGAACAGTGGAAAAGTTATACTAAAACCTGGAGTAGTACCGAGATTTTTTGACTGTCAAAAAAATAGAGTCTCAACGCATATTTCAAAGCCACGGTCACAGTTTTTACAAACCAAAGCACAACAATCTGTCATTACGACATTGTTAAGCTCGGAAAATAAAACCCCTGAAGAGACTCAAGTAGACGAAGAAAATCAAATGGATATCGGACAAATGCAACCTATATCTCGGGAAATAGGGGTTCAGACTTGCATTAAGACTCATGTACGTTCTAAGGCGATTCAATGCGGTGGCGAGGGGTTTTCTTCACCAAAAATGACTAAAAAGAGGAAATGCACTAGCAATGAGATTGCTCCAAAGAAATTGCGAATGGAAAAAGACGGAAAACCCATTAACGGAGATTTTTCAGTATCCACTAGCGGTTCTTCTTTCACATTTACTTCGTCGGAATTAAGTTTATCAGATCCGAATTTCTCACTTCATCTAGACAATAATATTTCAGAAGAAATACAGCAGAGAACATTTTACTTAATAGAAGAAAATCCAAAACTTTATTTGGGAATTCCAAGTAGTTCATTATTTGTTGTGGACTTGTTAATTAAAAAATGTGAGGTGGACAAGCTTGATATCTTCTTGACATTAAAAAAGATCAGACTGAATTTACCTTATAGGATATTGGCAGACGATTTTGGGGTGCCACTCTCCAGAGTATGTAGCATCATACAAAAAACTATACCGTTATTAGCCGGTCACCTTTACCCATTTGTGCAATGGATGCCCCTATCTGAAGTTAAGAAAAGACTTCCTATTCCCTTCAGACGCAGATATAAAAATGTGCAATGTATTATAGACTGTTTTGAAATTTCGATTCAAAAACCAAGTGATCCGATTTTACAGAGTCTCACTTGGTCGGAATATAAAGCTTGCAATACAATGAAATATTTAATTGCATGTTCACCAGATGGCTTAATATCTTATATTTCTCTTGGTTTTGGAGGCAGAACTACAGACAAGATGATTGTTGAAGAATCGACATTTTTAAATTTATTAGAACCACGCGCTGATGTAATGGCAGATAGAGGCTTCAAGCATCTTGAAGATATACTTAAAACTAATAAAAATAAACTAGTTAGGCCGCCATCAGTTTTATCTGGACAAAAAAGTTCTAAGGAAGAAGTTAAGGAGGCAAAACGAATTGCTAGCTTGAGAATTCACGTAGAACGAGTAATATCTAGAGTAAGAGAGTTTGCCATTCTTCAACCACATGCTACGATTAACTTAAATTTAGTGAAATACTTGGACCTAATAGTGCAAATAGTTTGCGGAATAATCAACATACAAGCCTACCTAATCAAATAAATTATATTTCACATTATCTTATTAAATATGTTTTCGTACCAAAACTTTTGTAGTTTCTGCAATATAAATTCAACGAGTTCTTCATCATAACTGCAATACTTTATTGTAATTTCTTTTGAAGTTTCAAAATTCGGATGTGACATAACAAAAATTCCACGTTTTCTTTTACTGAGATACATTTGAAGTTGAAGTTGATATACACATTTTTCCTTTATGTTACCATCTGAATCTATATAATTTAAACATGATTTTTCGGTTGTTGGGCTCTTAATCTCTACGACATATTCCTCGTTAATGGCGTCAGGGGAAGCACCAACTAGTGGATTTTGTTGCGACAGAAAGATTCCTGTTTTAAAAAATTTTTGTCCAGTTTTCATTTCTAGAGATTTAAGGATATCAGTTTCTAGCTTTAATCCTCGTATCATTGCTTTTGTCTGAAACAATTTTACTCCTAAAATGCTTTCTACTAAGCAACCGTCTAAAACTTTACATTTTGTAACATCAAAAGCTTTTGATGCGGTAATACGCCCATATCTCATTTCCTGCCAAATGTTACTATCACTTTGTCCACGAGTATCGTGCTCCACTTCTAAAATTAAATTGGCGCTCATTTTGGTTTTACAAAATTCAAAAAAATTATTTGTATTCTTTAGCTGTCCGGAATTTTTGAAATTATTAGCAAGACTGTGAATAGATAAATCACTATATTTTTCTGTATTGTAGTAACGCATTAAACTGTTTTCTATTTTTTGCCTTTTAGCTTCGCGTACATATTCATGTAAGAGGGAGTCATCATAACAAGCTTGAATTTTTTTCCCAAAATCAGAGGTTGAAATAAACTTTTTGGTACTCGGTGCTGATGATAATTTGGATTTCTTCCAATAACAAGTTGTTTCTGTGGGGGAAGGCTCCTCGCTACGTCTATGTAACCACATTAAAAATGCTACTTCGTGCTTACATCCTCCCTCCGAAGCTGGACAATCATGACATTTTGCTTCTACCACTATCTTATCTTTGGTATCAATTGAGCAGGATACACTGTAATTCCTAGATTTTATTTTATGCTCTGGCGTGATTTTCGCTTTCAGTTCACAAAGTGCTCCTTGTTGCTTCAACTGAACGTAACCAATGGCGTTATCACCATAACTCTGTCTACCAGATCTGAAGCAAAATAATTGATAACATTAAGAAAAAAGAATTCAGTGCTTTTAAGATATATAGTTTTCACACCTATTTCGGAACGTTTTTCCAACAAATTTTAGACTATGATTGTAGTTTTTGTTAGAAAATGCCTTTTTAATATTATAATGCATTGTCACAGACATTATAAACACCTGCCAAACTAGAAGTCGGTGAAATTTCACTCGCAAGATTTGAACAGAACTAACGAACGAACTAGCAAGAGGAACTAAATAACTTCTTATGAAAATACGGAATTTCAAGTAAAACATTATTGTTCAACTTTAACGCAATGTATAGCGAAAACTACTCGACTTTTTGAGTTCAAATAATTTTGTTTTCAGGGGTTTGAATAGTAACACAAGCACCAAAATATTAGTTAATTTAAGGGACTCGTTCCCATAGGATTACTTATTGCCATGTTTTTCAGTGTATTTTAATAAAAAAAGTGATAAGATGTTTCATTCGACTCTGGGTGAAAACCATAAGTTAAAATATTGAATTCATTTCACTTACCTTTGCAATTTTATTCCTCGCATTTCCACACTTATAAAGTCTTTGTTTTTATTAAAGTAGTCCATCACCATAAAGATATCGACCTCAGGCAAATTTGCAGAATCTGCTTTAATAAATCCAGTATCTACCGAATACATTTTTAATATCAAAAACCACTTAACACTCTCAAAATTTAAAGATATTGCAGCTGGAACCAACTTTCTTACGTGAAACGCAGCAGTATACTGCCGAATATCAGACCACAACATGCAATGTGACGTCACAGTCGGATCTGCCGCTTTTTAACGGAGCGCCATTTTCAACCTTTAATATCTAAGTAGTGGGGAAAGTTTAAGAGCTGAAAATTTCACCAGTTATTTAAATGATTCAGTTTCACAAAATAACGTAAGAAAAACCAAGAAAATATGTCATTGATAACAAGCCCATATAGTCCAACACGAATGCAATACAACGTTTTTTCCACAATCACAAAGTCATTTGAAATCAGATTTAATAGATTCATAGAGAATGAATAGATTTCATTAAAAAAAAATTGGACATATTTGTCACTCTGACAGCAGACGTCAAAAATCATTGAAATGCTTATGTTAATATGATTAAAAACAAAAAATGTGATTGATTTGAGGTTGTATTATCCATCATTCCACTAGTGAATGAAGTGGTGTGATTGTGAATAATAGTAAATCATCCAACTAGCATTATAATTATGGCTATTATTCACAAAGGTGAATGTTTTGTCGTGAGCTGCAGAAGTGACATAAACACCTAAGTTGATAGCTCTAATATGCGAGTGAAATACCATGTTTTGTCCACCACCATTAATAATTACCTGTTTATAAATGAATTTTTTCCAATTTTCGAAGGGACTATTATGCTGCCATTTATGATTTTTCTGGCTTTTCTGGCGATAAATTCATTATGCATCTCTTATTTTCGGATTTATTTATTATATATATATATATATTTATATTTATATATTTATGCACTAAAGCTATACATTATTTAAAACGTCATTTCATGTTTTTACTTGATCAATGAATAATTATTGATGAATCAGTATGTCCTTGTAGCTGCTTGGCTAGGTATTATCTATCGCATCAAAAACTGTCGGGCGCAATCCCAACCTAAACCCCTCCGTTTGCCTTAGTGGGCTCTGCTAAGATTCACCGTCGGGCATTACTTCGAGCAGGACGGCTATTGCTAGTTCCACTTAGGTATCCTAGTCATTCAGATCTTCACGATTGCTCTTTAGAATTTGTTTTGCTATATCTTGCTAACCGTTATCCAGTTTTCTTCACTTTACAGTATCTTGTTAATTATATTCTCATGGCTTGTAGGCCAAAAAAAGGTGTGCTTTGTTGTGACTGGCCGCGTGACTGGCTGCTTGCAGTGTATGGCATTCATCCGTAGCACTTTTTTTGAAGCGTTGTAGGTATGCTTGGTGTTGTTCGTGTCCTGTTAATAGCTGTGTTGAAAGATAGTTCACTTCTCCATGCTTCCGGCTCTTCCACGTTCTCATTTCTGGTATTCAGCCGTATTCCGTATCTTGTATGTTATTTTCAACGATGGTCCGCTATGTTAAAATAACGATCGTATTTAACTATGTTGTTAACTGTTCCTTAACGATATTGTTAAAATTATATGTTAAAAAATAAGTGAGTTTTTGATTCTTACGAAGCGAGATGGAACGATACACCTTCAATGAATGTGAAAAGAGATGGATTCGGTACCGTTAGACCCGTCAGAGTATAACCTTCATATAACATACCATCAAAACACATGACAGAAGCAAGGACATAGGTTGTCTCTGATGATAGAAGTGCAATTTGAACAATATAACGCGAAGAAAGTTTACATTCAAGTGTACTTAATATAATTATAAATGGAAGAACAAGTACGCCTTCCAAAAACAACAAGGCCACAGTATGAGATGCTGTTTTAATTTTTAGAAAATCATCCTATTGTAATAAGAGGGAAGAACAAACCATGCGAGGTTAAAATAATTAGCAATTTGTGGGAATAATTTGCTAATAAAGTTAATATTAAAAACAGGACCATTCAAAAGCAGAATATTATTTATGTTTGGTTGCAAAAAATTACAAATCACCACGAATATATAGCAGAAACTGATTAGATTTTTGACATTTGTTTCATTTAACGAGATCGTTAAGACATAACAAGCTGTCAAACTGGTCCAGTTATTTTAACAACAGACTTTCTAGAACTAACGATGATAAAATAACGATTCTCGTTGACATAACTATGCGCATGATAATACAGAATCGGTATTTTTAGTCATATCGTTATATTACAGAAATGAATAACAAAACGTGATACGGAATAGGACCGATTATTTCAACTGTTCACACACCTATTCCTACCTCCATTTTCCCCCTTCCTCACCATTTATCCAAAATTAATCAGCGAGCATCTATTTTGGTTTCTCCCTGTTCTATGAGCATTCTTACTTCCACAAGTAGATCTATTGGCGGTAATTTTTCTATCACCATCTGGGCATTCGTTGAAGCTGTTCGATAGTCGCTTATGACTTTGACTTCCATTTTTCTTTGGATTCTAATCATTATATTTATTTCTATGGTGTTGTTTTCTCAGTACCCTTCCACTTGTAGCCACTCCCTAAAGCACTAAGTATGTAGTTTACGGTATCGAAAATAATTTTTCTTGTTGATTCCTTTGATCCTACTATGTTTGACATTAACCGTGTAAGGCTCCAAAATATACTTCCCCAGCTATTTCACGAATGTGGTATCCCATATAAATATGTGAATTCCTAGATCCCTTACTGCTTGTTGGCTTGTGACAAGTTTGTTCTCTCCCTTGCAGCTTTTTCCGGAACATCCAGTCTGTGTATCCTTCATTACTCTTTTGGATGTCGTTCCCAATCTGGGCATTATGGGCATCTTTGGAGTATGTTAAAGCTCTAACTGCGTGCAATGGAAAATTCTGGTCGCGGTGATGAAGTTTATTTATACTACCAAAAATAGAACAACCATAATGACGTATCACATAATGAGGTATTAGTTTAAGCCAATGCTATAAATTTCAAGTATTTTAACTTAAATGATAAACAGCATAACGACAGCATAACGACAAACACTGAACCACAAAAAGCAGTAACTAATAACGATAAAGATAAACAATTTTAAAATAATAACTAAAATAATTTGAAGTAGATTCTTGAGATGGAACCTCTATAAAAGCATCTAGACATTTTTGTTGCTGGATTCTTGATTGCTTAATCACGGATACTCTGTGGATCGTGTCTATCAGTATTTCAAAAAAGTTTTACTCTATTAATTTAATGTTGTCGAGTATTGATATTCTTTGTGCCAACTAGTTAAAATCGTCCCCAAATATGGTAATCAACGGGATTGAAATCAGGGCTACTTGATAGCCATAGGAACTGCACGTCCTAACCACCTGCTGCCAGAAATAATATTCAGATGTTGTCTTACTGCCAACAAAAGGTGAGGAATGGCCCATAATGCTGAAAATAAAGCCCTCAGATAACAACATTCGCTGTGGCAGGCAAATTCGGTAAAATATTTTGTAGAAATTCCAAATAAACCATCAAAAAAGTGAGGGCCTGCTAATTGGTCATTCATGACACCAATTCACTCGTGCACCGAAAACCTTAATTGGGAACGACATTCTTGAATATCATGAGGACCAAGTACAGACTCGGTCAATTATAATTATAGATTATTTTTCCATAAGACCCCACCTACTTTCAATTGAGAAACATTTAGCTCTCGACTTACTTGTCTGGTGTTGATTTTATGGTTCAGAGTGAGTCAATAATATCATCTTTCTGCCTGGCCGAAATGTTGACTAACTGGGAGTTCTCCTGTGATATTTCTTAACAGCATCTTTACCATTCCCATTACGGAACCCATGAACAAAAATTGTGTCGGCATATTCTGTAATCGAAGACTGATGTGGCATTTTGAACGAAAGTAACAAAAGCTAACATAATAAATATAACAGAAGAAATATCTTTTCTTGTACACATACATGTAGCGATTGATAATGACAATGGGTATAAAATATCAAGAAACGTCAAACGGTCAACGCCAATCTTGACTTCGGCTTCGAAATATATGACAATATCATTGCATTGCATTGTTTCTGTTATATAACAGTTGATAATAAATTCAGCGCCTACTAACATTATTATTTTTGTGCTGATAAATGAAATGAAAATTACGAAAGGGTGTTTAAAAATTCGAATATCTCGAGAACCAGTTACTTTTGAGACTAATAATAAATGCACCTTTTTGTCGCAAAAATGATGCAATTTCAATATTTTCCAATAAATAGAGGGATACCGTTAACGATAAATAAGTTATTCGTACAATTACACCATCAACATAGCTTTGGTGGCGCCCTCTAGAAAATACATCGAAATTGATAACATATTATGATTTCCCAGGTACTGAAAACCCTATCTTCGATTTTTCATGTTTGAATATCGAAAATCTTCCAATTTACTGAGAAAAACATTTTTGACATTTCAACTTTGCCACCCTGTACCTTATCATCAATATTTTATTGAAAGAAGTTGCGTCAGACTGTAATATTTTCAGGCGAAAAATCTTCCATTTCATTTTGTACCATTACTTACGGACCACCCAGTGTAATTGACTGCTTGCGGAAAAAAATTAAAACAGCTTCCAAGATAAGAACTTGTTGAATTGACTCAGCTTATTAACGCCGCAATGAGACTAGAAATTGTCCCGTCATTATGGAAAGTCGAAAGCCAGAATAGTATCGATTTCAGAACCAAGAAAGGAGCCTAATCTACAAATTCTTCTTAAAAAACAAATTTTGCTACTACTTATTATTTCTAAGCTGTTTGAAAATTTGTATACTTTTGGCGTAACACATGCATTCGATCTGATTCGGAAGATATAAAGGCTGGAGTTCCACAGGGTAGCTTTCTGGATTCTACCCTACATTTCTGAACTACCATTCACTTCACTCATATGAGGATAAAATGGATATCAATACATCTGGTATTGAGTCTATCCATTGGCAATGTAGAAGCGCTGCCTCAGAGTAGTTGCCCTAGCTCTTTAAGAGTAGTCACCATTCAAAAAGGCAATGTAACGCTGTGGTGAATATTTTTGTTCAGTTGATTTCTTTTTGCAAATGATTTTATCAAAAATAGAGTTCAGTTGCTTGCAGATGTTCTAGTTCCATTAATTTATCCAAAGTATTCCTCAAAATTTGTTTAAATCTGACACAAATTAAAAAAGTTAATAGCAACTAAAATTCGTCGAAAGTTTTAGTATCCTGTTATTTTCATATATCTTTTAATTCATTTGAATTTTGACAAAAAAAACTATAGATTATATTTATGCAAACATTATGGAGTATAGAAATATTTAATAACTTACATCTTTATACCGATTAGGTATGGTTCCAAAATCGAAGAGCTAAATGGAGGAAACAAGCAAGGCTGCAGCTTCTCCAGGATGCATGGAGAATGCGTTGCTTAGGAATGACTTCACCGCAATTGATATTGACAGGTAACAAATCCAATTATTATTGTTTCTCAGTATTTTGAGAACATACGTACATTTCAATCATCGTTATACTGCTTTTTCACAATTTTCATCCTTATAAACTCCCAATTTCGGCTGATAAATTTCTTAAGAACTTTTCTTGTTTGTCAAAACTCTTTTCTCCACAGTAGAACTTCAAAATCCTCTTACCGTTAGAACATTATATATGGCATACGTATATAGTATATTAACATTCGGTTCCACTATTTGGAACCCGCGCCATTCGGTCTATATTTCAAAATTAGAAACAGTCCAGAACAAGTTTATTTCATATTGTAAGAGAAAATTTTATCCCGATGTGGATAGGCAACGTATTCGTTCTAATTTGAAGATAATTTCACTAGAGCATGGTAGGCAAATTGCGGATGTACTGTTTATTCATAAAATCCTCAATAACAATATAGATTGCCTTGAACTTACAAACTTCATAACACTTCGTATTCCCAGCCACTCAACCAGAAACAATTATACCTTTATCACTCATCAGGCACTCACCAATTATTTTCTAAATTCTCCTGCTCACAGAATAACAAATACCTATAATAAATTGTCCAGTATTGTCGAAATGGATATTTATTACCACAGTGCAGATTTGATTAAAAAACTACTAAAAGACTATTTTTTGCAAACTTAATTTTGTTTTATTACCTACTCTTGTTCTCTCTCTTTCTTCTCTTTTCTTGTATACTTGTATTTACTTTTATTTAATGTAGTTATATGATAATATTTATATTTTCTCTTTTACCTAATTTGTAAAATTATGTGTAACCATTAGTGGATACTTTTATGTTTTTGTCCTGTTTGTATCCCAAATAAATAAATAAAATACATAAAATAAAATAAATAGAAACGTCAAATTGTATAAGACAGTGATACCAAACGGTCATCAACTTTTCAGAAATGTCAATAGTAACATTTTATAACATTTTTTCAATTGCTGCCCTATATTGATTGTGTTCCTTCGTAACTCAACAAGCAGCAATATAATAAAGAAAAAAAAAACTTACCGATTTTGTTTAGACGATCTTATATATTTACATTTTTTTCTTACCCAAGGTTAATGAGGAAATAGTGAGGATAAAACAAGGATAAAGAGATTGGGCAATGTTCAGTAGAATTGTAAACTCCTGATTTCGCTCAAAACAAAGATTTATACAGATTTTGTCACAATTTTAACGGTTTTACCATGGAAGATTTTTTTGTTCCCGATAAACAACTAAACAATATCTCCGGTTTGATATTTTATTACTACTGCTCTTTTAAAATCCATTAAAGGTTCGATTCGATTTCATTTTACCAAAAAATGCGGTGTTGCCAATAATTTTCTTTGATTCAAACAATAGGCGCAAACATACCTCCGACCCTGAAAAATCCGTTTTCTTTTCAGTAAAATTGAAAAGAATAGAAAAATCAGAAACGTAATAATTTCAATAGTAAAAAAAAATTAATGTATTTTTAATTAGAATACTTTTATAAAATCGAAGGACCATCGTAGCCAACAATTATAAATAATACAAATAATGGCTAGCGAAAATTAAATCTACATGTAACTAAATAGAAATTCCTAATGGTACTGGTGGCACTTCCGCCTTTTGCAATACCCGTTACTAATATTAAAGAAAAAATAATCTTATAACCAACTTCCTATAAAGACTTATTATTCCTAACTACTGTGAAGGCAACGGGCAGACTTTAACTACCGGACGCGTGAAGACTCCTTTGCTAGTTTTAACCGTCACGTTACGTACAACTCCATCTTTACCGGGATATATCTCCAAGACGACTGCCAAAGGCCAATGCAAGGGTGGAGCATTTTCCGTCTTTAAAATTACTACAGTTCCCGCAGCAATATTAGAATAATTCTTGGACCATTTTGTTCTAACTTGCAACGACGTCAAGTATTCTAACCTCCAACGCTTCCAGAATCCCTGAACCAGACTATCGATTAATTGAAAACAATCGAGTCTGTTTAAACGTACGCCCTCCAAATTTTCTGAAGGAAACCCTCGCAAAGGAGTTAAAGTTAAGAAATAAGCGGGAGTCAGAGCTTCCGGATCCGCGGTCAAGCGACATAGCGGCGTCGAATTAAGCAGTGCTTCCACTCGAGTTAACAACGTAGAAAACTCCTCATACGTCAATAATTGCTCTCCCACCACTCGGTAGATATAATTTTTTACAGCCTTTACGTGACTTTCCCATAAACCGCCCATATGAGGGGCACTAGGTGTATCAAAGCTCCATTCAATATTATTTATGGCTAATTCAGTTTCCAAAGAATTTGTAAGATCGGAAGAATTTATAAATTCAATAATTTCCCTTAGAACACCTACCCTTTGCACCTATAAAATTTGTCCCCCTATCAGAATAAAGAATTTGAACCGGACCGCGTCGAGAAATAAAGCGTTTGAAGGCCTGTAAAAAATGAGCCGTTGAAAGAGAACTAACCAATTCCAAATGAATCGCCTCAACCGCCATACAAATAAATAAACTTACGTACGCCTTGTACACTAGTGCATTTTTTCTTCTACCCATTGTGATATTTATGGGGCCGAAATAATCAACGCCAGTATGAAGAAATGCATGCGCTTCTTGAACCCTTACCGAGGAAAAATCCGCCATGATAGGTGTTAAGTTAGTAGGGCTTGAACGAAAACAATTATTACATTTGCGCACTCTTTGCCGAATTAAATTTCGTCCCCCAAGTATCCAAAATTTGTGTCGTAAAAGAGCTTCCAACAAATGAGCGCCCGTATGCAAATTAATTTTAGGGTAAAAATCTACCAATCTTTCGGTTAACGTTTCTCTCGCCAGTAATATTAAAGGATGTTTTTTTGAAAAATCTAAAGTTGAATTTCTGATTCCCCGACCCTCAGCATTCCATCCTTCAAAAAAGGTCGTAACTTTCGAAGATAAGGGAAACATTCTCTATTTGTTTTCAACCTTTCAATATCCGAATAAAAATGCTTAATTTGCACCAATTTAATTAAAATTAATTCCGCTATTCGCGAGTCGCTCGCCGATATGAAGTTCCGTCTTGGAATCAATTTCAAAAATCTTAAAACATATACCGTAATTCGCAAAATTTTATTCAACACGAGATTTTATTAATTATATGGAAAAATGGGTGACCATCAATTAAATCAATTTCGGTAAGTAAAATTTGTGGAGCGTCCATTGCTGAGTTATTTTCTGTCATATTTTGTTGAAAAACCGGCCATCAACCCACCGGAAGTCGTATCCAAGGGGGTCCCTGTCACCACATGGGATGTTGAATTAATTGTACCGGAGTGAGACCTCTAGATAAACAATCGGCGGAATTTTGAATACCTTCAGTATGTTACCATAAAACCTTTGGTATATTTCCTTTAATCTGCTCAATTCTATTTCCCACTAAAATATCTTTTAAATAGGGCGACCGCAACCAGTTAATAACCGTAGATGAATCTGAAAATGCTAGAGTTCTTAAAATAAAAATCCGATCTTGGTAGGTTTCCAAAACATGTTTGACCAATTTTGAGATTAATAAAGCGGCTAATAATTCCAACCTAGGAATGGTCAAAGATTTCGCCGAAGAAACCTTTGATTTGCCACATATTAACTGAACATTAATATCGCCATTTGATGAAATTGTTCTTAAATAAACTACCGCCCCGTATCCGTCTAAACTAGCGTCACAAAAAAATAAAATCATCACCGGCTGTCGCGCCGAGGCTCCGATGTGCCGAGGAATTTGAAATGTTTCCAATACATTCCATTACATTCGAATTTTTTCCCGAATATCTAAAATGTTATGTGGTGGTTCTTCATCCCATCCCAATCTTAGTAGCCACAATTCCTTAATTAATTCCTTTCAATATAAAATAAATGGTGCCAATAAGCCAATGGGATCGTAACATTTTGTGATTTTGCCACCGCAGACAAAATCAACCGCTTTGTACATTTACTGTCCGGTACCTGTACTTCAAAACTCAAGCTGTCACTTTGCGCATTCCATTGTATACCCAAAATTTTTGTGTCCGTCTTAAGAATAAGATCTTGATTAAATACGCGTTTTCCCTCTGGCATACATTTTAAAAGCTTGTCCGAATTAGTAGCCCATTTAGTCAAATCAAACCCGCCTAAACTAAACAAATTAACCGATTCATTGTACAACCGAATGGCACAATCCTCCGTGTCCAGGCTTGAACAAAGATCGTCCATATACAAATCTCGAGAAACGACCTTTGCCGTTACAGGAAATCTGCTACCCTCATCTTGAATAAGTTGTTTCACCGTTCGCAACGCTAAATAAGGTGAAGCTTTTAACCCAAACGCTACCACTCTAATTTCATAAGTCTCTATGTCATCTTTCGGATTAAATCGCCACAATAATCTTTGGTACCGCCAGTGATCTGCAATCACAATAATCTGTCGGTACATTTGCCTAATATCGGCAGTAATCGCGACTTTTGATAATCTAAAATTTAATAAGAAGGTAACAATATCTGTTTGCAATTTTGGCTCGTTATACAGAATATCGTTTAAAGAAACGTCGTTGTCGGACGAAGCACTTGCATCCAAAACAATCCGTACCGGTGTACTGGAACTACTAGGTTTAATCACCGGATGATGAGCGATATAATACGAGGGACCTTTATCGGTTTCACCCTTCACTAAACCCATATGACCTTGACCGATTAAATCTTCCATTACTTTTTTATATTCCGCGCGAAGCAAAGAATCTTTGGCAAGACGTTTTTCTAAAGACAACAATCTTACCTCTGCTGATTTATAAGAATCTCCTAAACTTTCCGGAGAATTTTTAAAAGGTAGCGCAACTGAATAACGACCCGAATTGTTTCGCCTATACGTCTTTGCATAAATTTTCTCGCATTCGACTTCTTCCGGTTCAATTAAAGGTCGTTTTGATACCTGTTCAATTTCCCAAAATTTAGTTAAAAGTTGTTCCAGTGACTCTTCTTTTTGTAGCGTAAAGAAAACTGTCGCTGAAGGCATTAAAATTGGAATTTGACCCATGACTACGTTACTACGTAGCTGAAAACTGTTTGAATCGCTACTGCTGAACCCGCTGTTCCCATTATCTTATTATCCTCCAATACTTTTGCAAAAAGTTCAACTCCGATATTCCCATGAATTTCACCAGGTTGATCAAATTTATCATCCGCCAAAGCAACCCCTTGTAAGTCCGGAATCGCTCCCACATCAACCTTATATTCTGGCAACCGATCAGTAATTTTATCTATTAAAATTGCGTTAACAGTAAACCTTTTGTCTAAACCTTGAACCGAAGAAAAATATTTTGAAATGCTTAAGCCTAACCGTTTGCAGCACTTGACTGTCAATAAATTAACTTGGCTTCCCGAATCTAAAATAAATCGCGCAGTGTTATTTGGAACCGAACTATTTATAATGTTAACTACTACCGTAGAAAGCATAGTAGTATGGGTGGCAATATTGTTAGTCTCTGAAGTTGAACACAGTACCACTCCAGGATTTTCCCGAATACTCGATTCATTTCCAGTTCCAACCGCGAGAGTAGCTTCATTCAGCGCTCTTCGGAATTCTGATTTTCCCGTATGTAATAATAAGTGGTGCTTTTTATTGCACTCCGAGCATAACCTATCTACCGGACACTCCCTAACTCCGTGCTTTGCCGATAAACAGTTAAAACACCAACCATTGTCACGAACCGATTCGTATCTTGTATTTGGAGTAATCGCCTTAAACTTTTCACAGCGCCCTATAACATGACCCGATTTTTTACAAAAATTACAAGTTAGCTTGTTAGCGACTTCTTGCGTAAAAAATGTTTTATGATCTTTGATGGCAAATTTGCCCTTGAAACCCGATCCTAATCCTGACGTGCTAGGTTTGTTGAGCTGTAAAATGTTTGATTGACCCTGTACAATTTTAATTAAATCTGAATAAGTAGGTATATCTGGCGAATCCCTAAATTTCATTTCAAAAACTCTAACCGTTTGATTGTTTGAATTTGAATGAAAAAACATAATTTCTCAATAATAACTGTCATCTTTCCAGGGAGACATGCGCCGCAGCCCCTTCTCCCAGGAAGCCACCCGGACGTTCCAGAAGCCTCTCCCCACGAATACCCACCAGTAAACAATCCAAACATTCCGTTATCCTGCAGCTGTTCACCTGGAACCGAAAACAGAAGCCCTCAAAGCTACAGAAGCTCCCCAAGCCCATCTTCTCAATTATCACCAGGTGGACCAGACGACCTTTCCTTAACCAAAAAGATTCCTAGTGAAGAAAATTTGGAAGTAAGCAAATGTTTAAGTGAGCATCGAGGGCCTGCAGCTATACAGTGAAAAATGAATGGAATTGCCATGTTTAACAGGAAGGGAAGAATATTTTTGAGTGATATTAATTGGATCGTTTTTGCAAAGAGTTTAGCTATAATGAACTTAGAACTTGTTCCGATATCAATGAGAATATTTTTTTGATTCGTATTTTTCAAACGCCTATGAATTTAATTTCTATTTTTTCTTTATTCTCTAATTTAATGAACAAATTTGTAATCTATGTAAGTTATACGTTTCATATTTTTGATTTTTGTAGAATAAAATATTGTTTATTATTATTGCTATTAATCGCTCATGTGCCTATTCGGTTGATTGGGCTATCTTCATTGGCTCGTGTGTTTTTTGAGAGTCGGCGAGTGTCTGTGTAGGTTGCAAGTTGGAATGAAATGCGTGCACAATAAGATTTTCAAATTGATATAAAAAAAACAGGTTTTTTTGTAATTGATGAAATGAATCAATAAAATTTGTTAAAATCTACATTTTATTAAAATTAAAGTGGTGACGCGTTTCACTAACACAGTAGCTTTCTCAAACGAGTGGAGGTATACCTAATGAAATTTTTTAAATTTATACATTGCCTTAATACTGAATTTTACGGATATTGACAATAATATTATAATCTATTCACATGGAAATAAAAAGAGAAAAGTGTCTAAATATGGGAATAACCATCATGTAATGGAGTAGAATACTATATTATGCAACGATCATGTAATGGAGATACGAAACGAGTCAAAGGCGAGTTTCGTATGGTTAAGGCGAGTGTATCAATAACCATTACATAAGAGTTTCATACACTATTTTTTCTACGAAGAAATTTGATTTCAAAAAATATTAAAAAAATGTACTACCCGGAACTCGAACCCGGCACGTACAGATCGGAAACAACCTTATGCGGCGCTTTTCCTTACTGTGCTACGGGACCAAGTTGTTAAACTGATAGCAAGTGTATAGTATGTTACTGTTATACAAGATTTGTAATAAATTATTGTAAGCAAACATTGATAAGTTCAAATATGTATTTACCTTGGTCATTAGGTATTTTTGGTCTGGTGCTCGACGTCTTTTTCAAAAACTGCCGCAAAAGATTCAAACGGTCATAAAACACTGTCAAACATTCTACAGAAAATATTGGTTCTGCCTACTTGGGTATTTGAAAATCTAGATTTCTATTGGTCATTTTTTCAGTTTCATAATGAAAACCAGTGTTATAATGAGTATCATTATGGAACTGAAAATTGGCATTATAGTATAGGAGTAGAAAAAAAGTATTTAACAAGTTTACCTGGAAATTCATTCACAACCATCTTACTGCAACCTTTCTAGGTGAAAAGGTTTAAGGGGCATCTACCAAATTCGACCTTGCACAATTATGCTTTGTATATTTTTTTGTTTCCCTACGTCCTCACGTTTAAGTTCACATAAGGAAAATTTTATTAGAATTATGAAAGCTCCGCAACATGTAGGTAGCCAAGCGGTCCAAACGGATTTAAGTTCACGTACTACTCTATAAGCTTCGTCAGTACTGAACTGGGAGACCGCCGAGACCGGCGAGCGTTGTATCAACAATGGAACGGCACGCGACTACCGAAGCAGAGAGACAATGTCATAGAAGGATAGAAAAGCGAGAGATGGATTTTTATCCGATATTTTAGTGGTAGCAACCGAATTTCAATAAGGAACTGTACGGTTATAAGTAATTTGAGGACTCTGAGATTTTTATATAGTATTTATAAAGCTTCAAATTAGACCCCTTATAAATTAGTTTTTCCATTCAATCCATATTTAATTCTTTACAAGGGCTTAAACTTTGCTTAATATGTGTATTTTTCATATTTTTTTCAACAAAATTTGGTTAGCATTTCAAAGTTTTTATTCAATGAGAACTCTAAGTTCAACATTAATCTACATGATATATTTTTTTCTTAATTTTCAATACATCCATTACTTCAAATTTCTTTGCCAAAAATACTTCGATATTCTGTCAAATCGCTGCCGATAGATTCCCCTTAATGAGGGAGAATTGCTGATTTATTATGTATTTGGTCGTTGAGGAGATTATCTCTAATTTTAATATAATGTAGATTTTAACAAATTAAATTGTTTAATTCCATCATTTAGCATGGATCTACATCTAGTAAAAGCCTCATCTATTCAATTTTTTGTTATCAACTATACTTTGAAATATACTAACAAAGTGATCTTTCATTAAAAACATTATGAGTCAAAAGGCGGCTGTCAACTTTTCAATGCAGACGTCATTTACAATTTTTTGAAACCTGTGTTACCTATTATTTATTCAAAATAATAAGGCAAGATACATTGCAACGGCGACTTAATGTGGAGAGCACCTCAGGTGTAAATTCGGAGTCCAAACTAATATCAGTTCAGGGAGTAGTCTTACCGGTTCGCGAGTAATCCTACTTTATTTAAGTTATTGAAGTTATATTGAAGTTAATGAGATAATAGATGAAGTTAAGAAACCAAATGAATTTAATAAGTTAATAAATCAAGTTAAGGAATGTAATTGAAGTTAATCAAGAAAAGTAAGTGTGGCGCCCTGAATGATATTAGTCGATTGTTTCTCACCTCACAACTCTCTATCAACAAACCTGGAAATGATGGAAGGGAAGGAATATGAACAGCGTTGTTAAATATACAAGTAGTATAATGAATTTAAAACTAATATCACAGTGAATGAATGTTGTTTTATGTTGTTTACGTTGTTTGTTGTTTCACGTTGGTTTTACTTTCCTTATTTCCTTCGGACAGGTCCTAGGTGTCTGATGTTAATCTACCTCATAGAAATCCAGAATGTCACGTACAAATTGGCAGGTACAAAGTGGCGGGTACAAAGTGGCAGGTACAAGGTGCATTCACATTGAATGCACTTTAAAAAAAGAGTTTGAGGTAAACCTCTCACAAGAAATTGAAATTAATCTTATCGATTTATGGTTCACAGGAGAAAGGAAGCTTATTCTTACTACTCGCTATTAAATTGAACCAAGCGATGAGCAATTGACATACGTTGCATATCCCTTTCCTGTTCACATGCTCCGCTTCGAGAAAGAATTTACATATTCGTAGTGTGTTCTTAATTTTTTTCTCTATAGGAGAGAAGAATTGAAATATTTGACCAACATCAGTGTATACTGATCCCCACCAACGGAGATTATCCGTCGCACATTAAATTAAAAAATGTGCCTTTCAGCGGTGATCGGTGCTACAGGTTTTCGACGAAAATCACATGTTGGTAAAGAAAAAGGACTGGCTACTCGCCGTCCGGTAGATATTTAAATATTCCAATGATAATGGCCAAATATAACGTTACACCTGTCTCTAGTATGATTTCACCGAAATACTTGAAGCAGAATACTTAGGCAAAATCAAGAAAGCATTTCACCCTATGAAAACACTCCAGACTTCATACATACGGGGTGTCGGGGTGTCCAAGAATGGGGTGACCAAGAGGATGAACATTTTTATTTATAGTTTCAGTAGAAACTGTCATTCTTGATAAGAAGGGCGGATGAATTTGAAGAAAGATTCTTTAATTTTTTTTCCAGAGGAATTGAATAGGATATTAGGTCTTAAGCTAGCGCGGGGCTGATTCCGGCATGAAAATGCAAAAAAAAATTATATTTTCGCTGAAAATGCGCTCTAGTGAGTTTATGAGGTTCGAAAAATCTAAAATCTAAAAACATACGTATTTGTTGGGGAATTTCCTCAACAGTAACACTAGAAAAAATTGTAAACAACATTTATTTTTTGCTAGGGTTAAGGCCAAAAGTGGAAATACTATGGAAACATGTTTTTTTTTCAGTTTGCAGCACTCCCAATAAATCTTGGGAGCTGAAAATTTAGGAGAAGACGTTCCAAACTAGTCATAACAGCCGGACTGTGGTCTTTGTACTCAACCTACAGGAAGTCACTTCAATTATAATATTCTAGGTGGTCTAAAATAATATGGAGATGGCCCCTGAAAAGACGGAGGTAACGGTGTTATATGGCCCTCGGAGAAAGAAACTAGATATCTCCCTAAATGAAGTTTGCATTGCATTGCACTGAGCAAACACCAGAAATACCTGGGAATATGTCTTTCAGAAGGGCTATCCTTAAGAAAACACGTGGAGGAAACTGCAAAAAAACAGTGATAGAGCAGCGAAACTGAGTAGGATATTGCCACATATTGAGGGACCATCAACGGCTAAAAGAAGAATGCTGTGGGGAGTGACTCTTTCCATCGTTCTATATGGTGCACCTGTTTGGAAAGATGCGATGCTCATCGCTAAATATAAGGACCAGCGGGTGAAAGCGCAGAGGAAGATGTTACTAAGAGTAGCGTCCCGAGAGAATCCCACACTACCGGGAAAAGGTAGAACAGGTACTCGGTTATGAAGTACCAAATAGGCGAAATGATGAAAACAACGTTGCCGGAAGGTTATTCAGAGTCAATAATTCCAAAGATTTACTTTTATCACCATATAATTGCCAGTATAGCAAATTTGCGATGGTTTAGGCATAAAGTACCTATACGAATCTACAATCAAGAAATTGTCATACTCAATGGATTTCCGCATGATATAATTCGGACTTGGAATGAAATGGAAAAATTATCGAAGCCGATAAGCAAATTTCATTAAACATTGCAACAAATTAATTTTGAAAGCCTGGAAATTGTAGTAGACGCTCTTATTTCTTAGGTGATGGGGACAGTGGATTTTTCGCTTTTTTATAATTATTATGTTTTGCTTTATTCCACACTACAAGTCTGATCAATCATGCTGAGCCACTAGAATTGGGGCTTTCTGTGACGGGACTAGATAATGATGAATCTTGTGAAATATTCTAAACCTTAAATTACCATTTTTTCACGTTTTGACTTAGCAGCTGGTAGACAGAATATCCTTGTCTATGCTAGAGCTTTAGCTAACACCTAGCCACTAAGCCAAATGGTAAACGAGCTTAATGGCCGCTGTCTACATTGCGGTCATAAATTTAACAACCATTTACAGTTTGAAAACGAAGTATCAAAACAAGAACGTTTTATAATCCTATTCACAGTATGATCAGATAAAAGAAAAAGCCCTATTTTACTAACTATAGCTTCGGTGTTCCGTTTTTAATATTTTCATTCAATTGGCCGAATTAACTGTGTTATTATGAGTGATAAAATCGGATATCGACAGATGTGAATGAACAGAGTATAAATTGATAACTAATCCAGATAATTATCTATTCCCACAAAAATTTTCGAGTGTTAACGTCGATTAATTTGTAACGAAGTTAATTTTCCGACAATAATTATTCTTTAAATTTCCAAATATTTTTCGTTTAATATTATAATCCATTATACCCTCTGACTTCTGTGTAGAAATAATTTGTTAGAAAATATCCATTCCGAGTTTTAATTTAAAAATTTCAAGTTTCGACCGCGATGTGATTGTAAAAATTCATGCTTCCCCACTGTCACGGAATAAGTAGCGCGTAGGTCGAACTAACCAAGAGAGGTGGAAAGCAGTCTGAATAGAAGAAGGCTTGATAGTCAAGCCGGAGGAAGTTCGATACTGGCTGGCGAAGATAAAGGTCGTAACGTTTGCTGTTTGCCGTTTGCAGATTTAGTTAAAAATTACCAGTCAGTTTGTTTTGATATTTTTTCTCTTAGTAATTTTATTTTTCATTTTTTAAGTTGAAGTAGTTGCTGCGTAGGTAAGACTTTATAGAAATATAATTTTAAATAAAAGGTGGTCTTTTCAATAATTGTTAAGCGAAAGTTTATTCAATATAATTGATATTTCATTTTTACAACAAGCATTACTTTTACTAATTTAGTAGTGTCAATGTATACCAAGGATATAACAAAAGCTCGTACACTTGAGTCTTAATAATATTCCTTCCGTATTTATTCCCGTTTCGGTTGAAATATTGAAGTTTTCCAGGCGTCCTGCCAGGGCTCGTTGGTATTTCAATTCGA
>CAJUYH010000032.1:141193-165433 GCA_910591685.1 Galerucella tenella
CGTTTCGGTTGGAATATCGAAGTTTTCCAGGCGTCCTGCCAGGGCTCATTGATATTTCCATTTTCGGATCGAACCCTTCCGTACTTCCTTTTTCGATTCCTAGAGACCTTTTATTTAAATCCCCGTTCAATTTACATACCGGGTGCATCGCAAGTAATTGTATCCTTTACTAGCATCAACCTAGAATCCGTTTTTTTTCTCCGTTCTCAATTATTAACCTGCTTATTGAAAAGACTCCTTGAAAAAAACTCAGCTAGCTTTTACCGCTTTGCTTTTTCATTATAAAGACATTGCTTATGCTTATAAACCTCTCTCGCTTATGTCCTGCCCGCTTCGTCTCTAAAAAACGCATGGTGATTGTATAATTAGTAAATAGTTTGCTTATATTGCTTTTTTTTATTTTGTAAATACCAGGGTATTGTTACCTGCTCCGCAGGGTAGTTTTGTTGTTTTCTGCTTATGTAACGATTTGGTCAATTACCGACCCTGTAAATATGTGTGAAGGTAATAGATTGTAATTTAACTAGACCTTTGTGTTTTACTGACCTACTGTAGATTAGAAAACTCCTATGGTAGAATAGTCGGTTAGAAGCACGAATTTAGTTTTTCTGTAGTGTGGACCAGGAGACTAACCTTTATTTTAGGACTAGCACAGATTTCTTCTGGAGATGAACCTGCCGAATCAGATATAACTAGACCCCTGGAACTGACCGTACCTCCATCTGAGGTTACCTGGAACTCTTGACGCTTGGAGTCAAGGGGCCGTGGAGTTAACCACGCTAAAAATCTGGCGCCCGAGCATTGAATAAAGATTTTGCATCGAGGGTGTCCAAAGTGACGTGCTCAGTCGGTAAAAAACCGAGCTTGGGAGTGAAAGAAAAGCGTCACAAATTTTGTTTGACATTCATCTTCTTGATCCTTTCCAAAAAGAAAAAAAAAAGATAATTGCAGTCAGCAGGTTAGTGCTGTTCAATTTTTTTCAAACAATTAAAACGATGTTGATTATCGTGAATGAATAAATTTTAAATTATTCAAATCGAAAAAAAAAATACATCAATAGTATCGTTAATCGCGGTTTTTATTTTATCGAAACACTCGACACTAATAAATAATCTTTACCCCACACAAAATACATTTGCCTTCATGATTGTATTCATTTTATTACTCGTTGTGATGGTGAACGCTGTATCATCAAGTAGAATTCATTAACATTTAAAAATGTGAGATTCTAGTGTAGTGTGCAGAAATTTACTTAAATAATACATCATGTATGGTAAGTACTCACTCTATATCCGTTTTATCATTTTATTTTATTTAAAATATCTGAAAATAGTGTGAAATTTTGTACGTGTTTCATATCAGTCAATCGACTTCCTACTCGTATAATCTGAAAACTAGTATATTTGAAAAGAGAATTTTAATAAAAATGACATCAACGATCTTTTTATAGTGTGATTGTTTTATAATTGGTAACCTTTCACATTCACGAGATCTAACTATACGAGAAAAACAGTATTATCCTTCATAAAGTTCATTTAAAAAGTATGTACCGGGTGGTCCAATAAGCCGATCTTTCGGCTATATATCAGAAACTATTCATGTTATAACTTTAGGAAAAAAAATTCCTTGGGAAAAGTGGACAAGAGAAATTGTTGGAAATTACTTTAAAGTTTCTAGGTTAACCGCTAGGGGGCGTAACCTGTGAAGAAAAATTTAAAAACCAGTTTTTATGAAATATGCCCAATTATACCCAGTGTTGAAGAAGTAAACTAAAAAAAGGCCTAAATTTCGCACAAATTTGTTCGAGTACTTTTTATTCTATTTTTCCAAATAAGGGGTGGGGGAAAGTGGGAAAGTGTTTGTGGATAAATACCTATAACTTTGGTTTGAATCAACCGATTTTAACGAGATTAGTGTCAATAGAAAGAGTGTAGATGAATTAATTACATCCACTATAAAACAATGGCATTTACTTTTAGTTGTCATAGGTAGAGGGTACTTTCGAATGAAAAAAATTGAAATTTGTTTTCCTCAAGAATGTTTGATGGAAACACCTAATTATTGTGAATTAAAATGGAACTGGATTGAATTCTCAACAAAATGGCGCAGACCGCATGTTGATAGCTTTTGTCGAACTCGAGATATAAATAAAAAAGCAAAAACATAAGTGAGTATAGTATTGACACCCTGTATTATAACTTAAAATTAAATATGGCAAAGTAAGATTATACAGATATCTTGGTCATCAAAGCTTGATGTCCAATTGAATGTTCAAATTGTTTTTCATCGTTTTCTACACAAATACGTAATCTAGCACGCTTTGACATATCTGTTGCAAATTGCAGCTGTTGATATACTATTTATAGCGATTTTAATGCGCTGTTGCATAAGTAAGTATAGTATTTACTCACTCTGTATTATAACTTAAGATTAAATATGTAAAAGAAAGATCATACATAAATTTCGATAATTAAGACTTAATGTCCAATTAAATGCTGCTTCAAGCTCAGGTTACTGCAATTGTTAAATCTGCTAGAACAACCGCATATCATGTCAAAAATTTTGTGGGCAGACGAGGCTACGCTTAATAGTGTGGGTGGTGTTAATCTGCATAATAAGCATTGTTGGTCTGAAGAAAATCCGCACTGGGAGGAGGAAGTGCAGCTTCAAGGTAGATGGAGTCCTAATGTTTGGTGTGGTATAGTTGACGGAAAGATCGCAGGTTCATATTCCTTGGAAATTCAAATGGCGTTACATATTTGGATTTTCTGGATAATTGGTTGTCTGTTTTATTGAAAGATATTTCCTTACAAACATGAGGTATAATATTACAGCATGACGTGTGTCCTGCGCACTTTTCCAGACGAGTTAGAGATTATTTGAATGTAAGCTATCCAAATGGATGGATTGGAGGGGTAAGTATATTTCCAGGGCCAGCTGGATCTCCAGACTCAACATGTCTGGACTTTTATCTGTGGGGAAGATTGAAGGACACCAACCACGCGAGACGACATGCAACAGCGCATTAAAATCGCTATAAATAGTATATCAACAGCTGCAATTTAAGCAACAGATATGTCAAAGCGTGCTAGATTACGTATTTGTGTAGAAAACGATGAAAAACAATTTGAACATTCAATTGGACATCAAGCTTTAATGACCAAGATATCTGTATGATCTTTTTTTCCCATATTCAATTTCAAGTTATAATACAGGGTGTCAATACTATACTCACTTATTTTTTTGCGTTTTCATTTATATCTCGAGTTCGACAAAAGCTATCAACATGCGGTTTGCGCCGTTTTGTTGAGAATTAAATCCATTTCCATTATAATTTACAATAATTAGGTGTTTCCATTGAACATTTTTTAATAAAACAATTTTTTTTCATTCGAAAGTACCCTCTACCTATGACAATTAAAACTAAGGGCCAGTTGTATGAAGCATAGTTAACCTAATGTCTATGGTTAAACCATGATCACAGCTATTAAAGTGTTGAACGAAACGTAGTCAAGGATTATTTTGGTTAACTCATGAGTTAACTATGCAATTCACTGAACCACCAAAAATGTTGGTTTAACTAAAGTTCATGGAATAAACGTCAAATTCTGATGTGACATATCTTATAATTGACTGTCATATACTATAATTTTACAACTTTTTATTGTTTACAATGGAAAACGTGGATTATTTTGAAGAATTAACGGATGATGAGGATTTTCTAGAAATGATAAGAGAAGTAGAAGAAGGTTTACTTACTTATTTATATGCGACTTTTATACCTTATTGGAGATTTTATACTGGGATTTAGGTTTAAGGAGAAACGCTCGCATATTTCGAGCAAGAGAAAATAATTTTGAAAAGTGGACGGAAAATGAATTTTTTGATAGATTCAGAATATCAAAAGGCACTGCAAGTATCTACATCATCCAATTTATTTTTTTTATATGGACCACCGCCAGTGCCTTGAGCATAACATTTTTCGTCAGCATACTTTTTCTTTACTCTTTTTTTAATATTTCTATACTTATTTAAAAGCAGGTCACTTGTCCGTTGTGTAGTTGCACTGATAGAATTAAATTCTTCAGCCAACTGAAGCCACAAATTCTTATGTCGAGAACTTTCTGCATCCGTTTTCTTACACTCTATAACGTTTTTATACTTAGAAACTAGAGAAATCAACGTCGATTCTTCAAATGCACTAAAATTTGGAGTACGCTTGTTTTCTTCATCTGCCATCTTTCTTTCCACTTCAAAGAGAACACACAAAAAAGTTTTTAACGCTGATATTGGTATTTAACGCCAAGCACGCTTTTGATCATTGACTGTCATCACACTCATTGATTAAAGATTTCACAGTATACAAAAACTATGACGATTTTCCAAGTTAGTACCAACAATATTGATAAAATCCTCGAATGTTACTAGAGATTCGGATAGCCAACATGAAAATATTAATTTGACCGTGGTTCAACTGACCACAACACGAACACCTTTCGTACAACGATTGATTGATTTGACTATGGTCAACATGTGAACCTGGTTCAGTTGATCAATTGGTCGTCAATTGGCTAACTACGTTACATACAACTGGCCCTAAATGCCATTGTTTTATAGTAGATGTAATTAATTCATCTACACTTTTTCTATTGACACTAATTTCGTTAAAATCAGTTGATTCAAACCAAAGTTATAGGTATTTATCCAAAAACACTTTCCCACTTTCCCCCACCCCTTATTTGGCAAAATAGAATAAAAAGTACTTATACAAATTTGTGCGAAATTTAGGCCTTTTTCAGTTTACTTATTTAACACTGGGTATAATTGGGCATATTTCACAAAAAACTGGTTTTAAAATTTTTCTTCACGGGCTACGCCCCCTAGCGGTTAACCTAGAAACTTTAAAGTAATTTCCAAAAATTTCTCTTGTCCACTTTTCCTAAGGAATTTTTTTTTCCTTAAGTTATAACAAGAATAGTTTCTGATATATAGCCGAGAGATCGGCTTATTGGACCACCCGGTACAGCTTGCCGCAAGCTATTAGTAGTATTTATTATACTCCAATCTATTTAAATTATTCCTTGATTTGTACAGAGCGTTGAAAAATAGTAGTATCTAGCTCCCAGATGATTACAAACATATAAAATAACCGAATATAAAGAAATACCATTTACATATAAAAAACTAAAAGCTAAATTGTCCCATCTCCAAGGAATAAACTCGAGTGGTAAAGTCGAAGCCATCAGAGAACAGTGATCTCACGAGGAATGATTTATTTGTAAATTCTGCATTATTTTGAACGTAATAATCGATCATTGAGATGAAACCTAGAAACTAGCAGATCAGTTAGGTAATGAGGAATTTTTTTCATTAATTAATTTGTAAATCGATACCACGCTAGCTGTTTCAACATTTTGTTGGACTGACAACTACATAATGCAACTATTTGTCGAGACATAAAAGTGATCCGAAAAATCTGAGAAAAAATCCTCAAACTAAAACAATCTTCATTATTAGGATAACTTAAAAACAACTGAACTTCACAAAAAACATTGCTACAAATTTTTCAATAGAGGTCAATCGTCAGGAGTCATTTTATTCAAAGCATAGCCCCCTCTGCTTGCTGCAATTTTTTAACTGGCAATCATGGATTATCGTGAACAGGAAATATGAAACTTCAATTCTGTATCATTTCTTATTAAAAAAAAATTGTTGAGCGCGATTATTTTCGCGGATTAAATTGTTACATTTCTCTTCTTCACAAGGGCTATTTAATATTTTCTTAACATCTTTTGATTTCCACTCAGAACTTTTGTATTTTCCCCTTAGATAACATATTTTGTCGGTTTTGTGTTGTCTTTCATTCTTCGTCATATTTTTCGCCATTTTGGTGACTCATTGTACGCATCTTCGGTTTCGGAATCATTTTGTACGACATCCCTTCAGTTAGTAATCAGAGCCGTTACACATGGAGCTGATGGTCAGTCCTGATCATCCGCGGGTGCCATTATATATAATACAAAATTTCACATGTACAGCGCATCGTCAGTCCGTAGATTCGTCAGCAAGTGCATACGGCGAGCCCGTCCGCACAGCGTATAATACGCATCAGGTGGGGCTATTGTACATAAATATGCGTTTTAACACAGAGATAATTTACGTTTAACACACGTATCCTGATGGTCAGTTGCGTATAACATCCCGGTTTGATCACATCTACTTTTACGGCAAAAGCGATGGCAAAAAATGAGCTACGTAGAGATACAGAAATTCTTGTCTTATGCCCGTTTGTAATTATCAATGATTTAGTACAAGTTTTAGTCAATTTTCTAGGATCCCAAACTTAGAACACTAAAATATTGACAAGAAAAAAATGTGTTTGCAACACACCATGTTTTAGACACTTATTTAGGTTGTGATTATCCCCACTGAGCAGTATGATTTTGTTAGTAACCTGTCAC
This sequence comes from Galerucella tenella, assembly GCA_910591685.1. Lineage (NCBI taxonomy): Eukaryota > Metazoa > Arthropoda > Insecta > Coleoptera > Chrysomelidae > Galerucella > Galerucella tenella. Next base: position 147,655 of record CAJUYH010000032.1, read on the forward strand.
TTTTCAGATTTTAGCAAGGATTTTGCATTTTTTAATTTAAATAGGTATCAGACCACAATTGACACATACTTTTAAATTACAAAATAATTATAGAAACAAGATTACAAAGACAAAATAAAATAATTTTATGAGAATAATTTTATATCTGGCTGACAAACAAACCGATTTACCCACTAAGGCAATGTCTGAATGGGGAAACTAAGGTATGGTTAGCTCGGTGTTCGTAACAGTAAGTACATACAATGAGTAAAACAAATAGTGTTAAATAAAAAAACAAAACAGATAAGAAAAGTGACAGATATAATTTGAATATGTGAAAATTTTAGAGATTATGAATTGAAAACATTAAATAAAAAGACTAAAACCAAAATAGGACCAAAATAAATATATTTAATAATATTACATTACAATATTTTCAACTCATATTAGGTTTAATTAGATCTTTAATTGCAGATCTTTCTTTTAACCAAAGGTAATTTTTAACTTTCTTTTTAAAAGAAAAAACACTTTTTGCATCCTTTATTTCTTTTGGGAGGTAGTTGTACACTCTATTGGCTAAGTATTCAAGAGTTGTAGCAGTTTTAAGAGTAAATACTGTTTCTAGGGATTTCTCTTTTTTGTATCTGGTATTATGTGCATGATCTACATAAACTAGAAATCCCCTTCTCTTGAATTGCTGTACTGCAATGTTAAAAAAATAAAGCTGCCGTATATCCATTACTTTATTATCTGTATATAATACATCAGATGGAAACAATCTTGGTTTTTTAAAAACTATTTTTAAAAACTGTTTTTGTAGGACTTCTACTTTCTTGAGGTGAGTATTTGCAATACCTCCCCAAGCCAATATCCCATATCTCAGACGAGATTCTATGAGCGCAAAGTATAGTTTTCTCAACTGATGATGCTATAGTAGTAGCTAGTAGTAGTAGTAGTAGTAAGGAATTATATAAGGAAGAGAAACCCTAATGTGCCCAATTTTATATTGAGAACTTTTAACTATGTAAAGGCAAGGTCTTCCTTTATATAGTTCAATAAGTCGAAGTACTTGATCATAAGACCACGACATTTTTGATATTTAAAATAGCTCAAACGAAAATTTTTAACATACACAACATTCTCACCCCTCACCCAAGTAGCAATTTAAATTCTATCAGGTTTGTATATACAGCTACAATTATGTCTTATAGGATACTTAAATTCTTATAACGGTCTACAAAACAATTATATGATCCTTATATAACTGAAAAGGGCCTATTTTCATACAACTGTTTGGTTGTATAACATTTCTATTAAAAGTTTATACAACTCTTATATGACTGTTTTATAATCGTTTATACAGCTACTATAAAATGATTTAATAGTGTGTGATGTAGACACATCTATAAAATGGGATTGAAGCGGCACTTTGAAGGTCTTACAAAATGGTTGTATAATGCAATATATTTTTTTTATAATGCTGTTATTTCGAGCACAATGGAAACATTTTGTCATCTAGCAGTTTAAAAGAGCATTTCATTTTTCAGTGAAGAATATCAGAACCAAATTATATTTCAACTTGAACGTGCATCATACATTTCATTTGGATGGTTTAATAGTACAAATTTTGATGAGCCGCAAATTTTACTGATAGATTATAGGTATATATTTGGCAAAAAAATGAAGCGCTTCAATTCTGGTTAAGTTTCAAGTAGATACTTAAAAAAAATAATAAAATAGAATATCCTAAAATACTTTTTTTTATGACTTTAATAGTTTATCACTTCATATGGATATTCTTTTACAATATAGGTCTCTAAATAATGATAAAGTCACATTTTTCAATATAGCTTCATGTTTCCAACTCAATTGCTCATAATTGCGGCGAAATCGGTACAAGAATAGGGTATTTTCCTATGAACGGAAAAAATTAAAAAAGAGTCGGAGCAGGTACTTTGTGGTACTATTATGCCAGAAATCAATATTTCACACAAATAAATTAAACCAGTGATTTTTTATTAACTTAACAAAAATGGTAATTTTCAAATATTTACTCAGCGCGGGAAAATATGTGAGTTTATTGTGACGTAAGCGGTCTCGCTGCTTGCTTGTTTCTTATAGGCCAGCTCAGGTGGGCGGACGCAGGTCGAGCCGATGGTTCCGATTCGGCTGGTCAGTGATCTTGTCGCTCGGGATGCGGTAGGCGGAGCGACAAGATCACTGACGTCATAAAAAATCAGCGCGTTTTGGCGCGCTATTTAAATATAAAATTTTTAAAGTTGGTTTTGGCAACTTTCCCGCTTAGTAAAAAATTTGAAAAAAATTTGGAGTACTTAACTGAGGCCAGACAATCTTCTAATGGTGTTTAAAAAAAATTGTCAAATACCCTATTGCTTGTATTATATCATTTTAAAAGAAATGATCGTATAATGCGTTATAGCATATATTGTAAAAGTCACTATAGAATCATTTAATACAACAATTTTCTTTAAAAAACAAAATTATCGCAACAAAAGGCTTGATAGAAATAAAAACTCCTTCGAACAACGCTATTCGACTATTATACAACAATTCAGTCCTCTCAGAATTCCATTTTGCTAGTTGGGCAATAAACGTTCATAATATATTTATAATCTTTGAATAAATGTTGGTTATGTAGCAGAACCAGTGTCCCCACCATCATGAAAAATTGAAAAATCAATAACCTCAAAATAAAGTTTACCCTATATGTTTGCCCCAAGTAGTCATTCAATTGATAGAAAATAGGACTGGTTCTATAAATATTTTCTATCAATTAAAATTGAACAAAAATAGGACAAGTTTCTTCAATTTCAAAATTGACTGAAAAATTGATAATAAATGTGTATGTATCTTTCATTTATTCAGGATCCTAAAAAATTGACTAAAACCCTTACTAAATCATTGATAATCACAAACGGGCATTATTGAAGAAAATAGATGTATTTTGCATACTTCAGATGAAAATTATAAAGAACGTGACACCTACACGGTGTGTTGAAATTGATACCCATCTCTAGAACATACAAAATTGTGCAAGACACAACATGCTTTTATAATTTTATTGCAAAGGCGAAGAGAAACATTAAGGGGTCTATGGAAAATACGCCACTTGTTGGTTAAAAGACCAAACGCACATCCAATAAATCGTCTTGCTCGTGTAAGCCTATAGATGAGAATTTCCTTTTTGTAATTGAGATTTTTCCTCGATGTTCTCCAATATATTAACCGTTTAGCGCACAAAGCGGCAACCACGCGTTGTTCCGTACGCTTCAAATACATTTTTAAAATTGTGTCATAGGTAGCTTGTGAAAGGTATCAGTTTCGCTTCGCGTACTTACACAACTGATCATCAGGCCTGACCATCAGGACCATGTTGAACGGCTCTAAATATCAGCATCAGCCACCTCATTTTGTTTTGTTGCATTATTTGGCACCGATTGTTCCATCATCAGAAAATTATCATTTTGATCGTATGGTAATGGTACATTGTTGTATCGTCTTGGTAGATAAATTCATCATCAAGTGCTATTTCCAATAAACTGGTATTAGCACTCTCATTCTTCTCACTATTTATATTTTTTTGGTTTTGTTTCACTACCATTTCTAGCACCTTTCTGCTTCTGGGCCCCACCATCTGTGCATGAGTGCCTTAAAACTTGAACAATATAGAAAACATATTTTTTTTATTGATATTGCCTAATTTACTCTCATACAATCATTTTTAACAAATCTTGACACATTTCCCACCATCAAGCACATGAATGTTTAAAAAAACAGAAAAACTAATAACCATTACTTTACTAATGATACGTGACTCTCATGTAATTCAGCAAAACGTTTTTTTAAAATTGACATAAGCGCCACAACATTTATTTGCCGATTAAGATAATAAATAGTTCCAAAGAATAGTAAATTATACTCAATACCTATGTTCAGAATATATTAAATCACATTTTAAAATTAATCATCAAATGTAATTGTGTCACCTCGACAAATTGGCCAACTGGCACTTATGTTATGCCGACTACTATGATTAAAAGAAAATTTTTGGCGCTCATACCATTGAAACCACTAAACGAGGATTAAAAGCACCTTTATGTAGACCAACGAATATTATTAAAATTTTAGACCATTATGTCGTTTTGCATTGAACGCGTCGATATAAAGTTTATCTACTTGTTTCGAATTTAGAATCATGAATATGTTATTTTTCAGCGATCCACATTTGTGGTATTTAAGTATACCATCACAGATTATATATTTGGTAGTATACTGGAACTACGATACTGACAAGAACTGGTCGGTCAAAAAATATGGTGACAATGTTTAGCAGTGATAGTAAGTAAAAGAATATATATAATAAGTATACTTGTTTTACTGGGGAGTAAAGTGCAATTTTTTTCCCGCAGTATGTAATTTCTCCTCGTAACCAATTATAAAACCTTTCTCTGAACTATTATTTATACAGTTGCCATCTCTCCATTGCTTATATTATATTCATTGTTTTTCATGCCTGTCTTCAGATTTTTGTGGAAATAAGGTGATAAATCGCTTGAATGGCCCCCATTTCTGGAAAAGTGAATAAAGTTTAATAAACAGCTTCGAACTCACAAAGTAAATTGCAATAATTACTGTCAGCGAGCCACAGCATACTATGTTAGTTTTAGTCAAAAAAGTATCTAGCAATATTAAATTTTTATTTGTAAACCTGACGTTGAAGTAACACTCATAATCAATTTTCACCAGAATACAGGATATACAAAATGATTTGAAATGGATTTACAAGTTTCATCATTACTTTCTTTCCTAGGCTAGGGTGGAAAGCAAGAGTTCGGGCCGTAAATTAATTGCATAAGCGACAACATGATTGTGTTCTTAGCCATCCCCTACTTTTTCCTTCGACCAGTATATCAGAGGAAAAAATTGCGAAGTTGTCCGTTGTATCAGTGATAATTATAATTCCCATAAGCCGCAACGCCGTGAATAATAGAATAATTAGGTAAATAAATCAAGAAATTTGTCAAAAATATTATTCTACCAATATTTCATTTATAAAATAATCATACTATTAGGCCTCATCAGTTGGCTTTTTGAAAAAAACGAGCATGATAATGTGCTAATGTGATCGGAAGTAATTGCACAAGTGCATTAAAATTACCGATAATTTTGCATGACAGCGTGTTTTCTAAAAACTGCATGAGTTCATTTTCATATTTTGGAGAAAGAGCTCGACACCGAAAGTGGGGGGGTCTTTTAATAAAATATGGAAATGATCGAATGTAGTTTTTCCAAGACAACACGCTCGAATGCAAAATTATTTGGTTATTTTGATGCACTAGTCCTAGTGTAATTCGGGGGAATATTTCCCTAATACAAATATTGGTTTAAATATTGAATTCCTACTTTTATTTAATACAAAATATTCATTTGAAAACATGCTGTTAGGTACAAACAAAATAAAAAGACCCAAAAATACGATTTTGTGTTTCATCCAATGTACCTATATTTTTTTCAGCACAAAAGCTCACAAACTGTAGCCACACTTATTGTTTGTTGTGTTAAGTGTTCTTTGGTTCGCTTTCCATCACTTTATTTTTTTATAATTCCCAATGAATCACATCCGAAACGAGACAAGTGCGGAAAAACATTTTCCGCAAGTGTTAGGTACAATAGTTTTTCTACGAGCATGAGGAAAGTGAACAGAACTAATCAAAAGTTGAGATATTTTTATCTGATTAGTGCTTATAGTTTATTTAGAAACATATTTTATTAGATTTTATTGATAAAGTAAACATGAAGTAAAATATTATTAACAATAATAGTAACATGTCAAAATCTAATACCTAATTATTTATATCATAATTTATTGTAAAAGTACAATTATTTGCCTTACTTAGATTTGTAGCAGATGCTAGTTGCTTGTTGAATGGCTGTAATTTTGGATCTGTTGCTCTTCGCTGTTCTGGGATAATAATGTCAGTCGAGTGTAGTTCATTTTCGAATTGGTTAGTTACACATGGTAACTAAAGCATTTCGCAACCACCATAATATACCGGCTTATTATTAATTTGATATATTGAGGTGAAAAATTATTTCCACACGGTTCGGAAAATTATTTCCACACGGTGCGGGAAAATTAATTTTCCACACTAAAATGTGTGTGGAAAATTCAATTTCCCACCCGCTCGTAGAAAAAAATATCTTTTGACTTTACTTGTCAAACTTTGATGGGATGATTACCGTGGATACGCAAACAATGCAACTATCGCAGTGCTCTTTCGGTTGCTACAGTGCAGTTACCGCTGTAATCAATCGATAATTACACTCCTCTCATGCGATTTTTCACACATGAGGGAAATATTCAGATTAACGACAACCTGCTGTGGGTTTTTTGTCGTAAATCAATCATATTGGCATAAGTCGAAACGAAATATCTAGAAACGAAGTGTGCTCGAGATCATGGTATCAAGAACATGGTAATCCAATAGTTTTTCACTGTACGGAATAGAGTACATTTTATGTGCAGTGGTACTTACTTTGTTCATCGAATAGGAAGAGCCTAATATTTCTGGACGACTATGAAGGCTTGCGCCTCGAGTTGGCAAAACAGAGTCCGTGAATATTATTTTACTGCAAATCGTTTGAAATTCGACAGATAATAATTAATTTTGAAAACATCGGGAGATGTTGCCTTGGAATTCGTAATACAATTACTTTGGTTACTATAGAAACGTATAAAGGTGGTGGTCCAATAATTGTCAAACTGACTTAATAATTTAATTGCTGGTGTTCTCAAAAGTAAGATGCTTTTGTCGGTCGTCTGCAACGATATTACTTGACTCTGGTGCTGATATAACTTGCTTAAAGAGACATGGCGGATGGAAGTCATCAAACGTTGCTGAAAGATATATCGAAGATTCTCTTAACAATAAGATTGAGGTGGCAAAATGTTCACAGTACAAAATATTCAACAAAATAACCCTACCACCCTGCACGTCGTTTCTCATAGTTCCAATAATGTTCCTCCAATGTTCAATAATTGTACTAACAGTCAAATAACTGAGTATAACAAATTAATCTCAAAATGTATCCTGCGATGTATTGATTTTATCAAAATATACATTAATTCCTTACAAGCAATGTATTTTGAAACATTTATATCAAACACTAACAACTGTGAGGAAATATCATTTCCTCGCAGTGAGGAAGTGAATAGGAGATCTTGACTTTTTCTTCAACAAATTTTGTCTGGAAAGTCAAACTTTCCTAACGATTTGCGGAAGACCATATTATTTTATATTATAGGGCCCTATTATTTATACCCATGTTTAGTGCTAATATAAATTTTATTATTATTTTCAGAGATCTTCATTATAATTTATTCTCTTGGAATTCTAATCAGTGGCGTCTCTTGGTAAGTTTCGTCATATTAACAAAATATTATTTTGGCTCATTCCTACAAAGTACCTGTTAAAGGTAAGCCGGGCAGCCCAAATAAACGTTCAATCCCTATTTTTCTGTGAAATTTGTCATCTTGTCAAATGTAAGACGGGAGGTTTCAAATGCAGAATTTGAAATAGACGTTTATCGACCTGTAAAGATTCCGGAGTACAGTTAGTGACGGTATAGTTGAGTCGATTGGGTTTTATTATTAAGTGATGATTAATGCTCTTAACTTTAATGTAATAGATAATCCAGCGAAGTGTCTGCAAGCGTTGTTTTTTGCAGCGGTATTCAAAAGGTAACAATCTAATTAAAGAGATGTACCTAATATCATAAGGGCATTTAGTTCTTCCAAAAAAAAATATTAAAATACGCTGCTAAGTAATATTTTCATAAGAATCATGAGTAAACTATGAAATTATATTGTTTTATTTTATCGCTTAGTATAGATCTTTATCAAGTAACATCCTCATCTATTCAAGAATCATAAGTCCTGGTGGCTTTTGCACTAATGCATTTTGTTACAAAAATATTGCTTTCCACTGTGTTGCTTCGATTTTTTTCGCAGGAAAAATTAGATGCCCGGTTGGTATTCGGCAGGATTATGCTGCATATACATAGAAAAAACATACTACCTATTATACATGCATATATAATGAATATAAGATCAACATTTTGATAATATTCAATCTAAAAATATTCAGAGGATGGGAAACTTGATTCACCTCTGAAACTATTCAATTTATAATGTTACAAAATATAAATCGTTTAGGGAGAAATAATATGAATTACTATAGACAATTTTTGGAGTTCTGATACTTACACTTGAAATGGGATTCTGGAGCTAATGATGTGTATGCTTGTTGAGATATCAAGTATTTTCCAAAATAGTTTTTCAAGACAAGTCTTGGACCAAATTTTGGGAATAGGGCTTATTGTTTCTTCATCAAGCAATTTAAGACTTTGATCATTGATTACTGCACCTAATTTAAAAATTCAAACGCATTTTAAATTCACATAAATATACAAGATGTTTGATAAGTATGGTATACAAGTTTAGTGGGTGTGAATTAATATTTTCAATTGAAACCAGATCATTATTTAATTTCTATCATCTTTTATAACAATATATTTGTATACATTCATGTACTTACAATCAAAATTGTCTATAAATTCTTCAAGCACCCAAGTTGATAAAAGGTTTTTAAATTCCATAGCACATGTGAAAACTAAAACTCGAAAGTGTAACTTCACCCACCAACGAAGACATGAAAATGATTGTAATAATGCTAATAGTGGAAAAGCAGGGACGATGTCATCTTATATACGGATGAATCGAAAACAGAGGAAGGTTGTGGAAGCGCTTTTGTATGTAACAATCAAAAATTCTTTTGGACTCTTCCCCGGAATTCGAGTGTGCGAATTATATGCAATCTTTGAAATATATTGATCGGCTGGGTATCCAAACAACACTAATATTTTATGACTCTCTTAGTTCACTGGAGGCGATTGAAAACACTTTCAACAAAGATCCTTTCGTCAGAAGAATTCAGGCTTCATTAAGCTGGCTCCAAAAACAAAGTAAGACAGTGAAGTTTATGTGGATACCCAGTCACGTGGGGATTCAAGGCAACGAAGTTGTAGACGAAGCCGCCAAACAGGCAGCTAATAGTGAAGAAGTTGAAGACATACCTGTAAGATTCCAAGATCAACAAAATCACTTTAAGCAGAAAATATTACAAAATTGGAAAAGGGAATGGATGAGTAAGCAAACACAACTTTAAGAAATAAAACCATCAATTGAAATAGAAAACACATTTCAGGATTTTGTCGGAAGGAACAAACCATAATTACCAGAATAAGAATAGGTCATACAAGACTCACTTCATGCTATATGCTGAGAGGACAAAGACAACCACTGTGCAGTACCTGTAAAACCCCATTAACAGTGCTGCATATTCTGATTGTTTGCCCCAAATATGCAATAAGCAGGCGGCAGCTACGCGTCTCTGGAAATATTAAAGAAAGTTTGAATAGTAAAAATACGGCTAAAATAATACCTACCTTTCTTAGATCAAATAACCTTTATAGAGATATTTGAAAAAAAAATGAAACAACATTCATGAGTGGATGGCCTAATAATTCTAAGTAGTTGATGCCCATAAAAAAAATAATGCTGCTGCTGCGCGTCGTTCTCGCGCACATCCAATTATCGCACTCCTTTACAAATTGCCTATTCATGATTGGTCAAACGACGATTGTTGTATATAACGGACATTCAAATTTCAAACGAATATCTACTAGACCAAGGATTTTCTTTTCTGTTTTAGCGTAGAAAAATGCTATTTTTGTAAAAAAAAATTATATATATTTTTTAACAGTGATAGTAAAGAGCTTATTTATAACGGAATGATAAATTTCTACGGTAGTGAAGTAATGTTTACTAAAAGTGAAAATTCTTGGTATAGGAAAGAATGTTTTGTATTTTTAATAAGTATTTTATAGTTTCTGCATAGAGATAATAGAAAAGTTAATTTTACTAACTCAGTTAACTTTCCTATTGTTGGGTGTCAAATGAAACGTAACTTTTACTTGGTGCTGAATGAAAAGTGACATGAAATTTATTGAAAAAAATATTTGTATCAAAAATTATTCTCAGGGGTGGTTTTCGCCGAACTTAAACAATAACAAAACTATAGCTTAAAAGAGAGTAGTTAATAAACTTGAGCGCCACGTGGTTTTCTTTCTTTTTTATAAAAAAAATAGGTTAACCCCGAAACTATGAATATATAGTTCTGTCCTGTTATAAAGTTAACTGGGGTTAATATTTCTAAGCTGGGTTATTTTATTATAAAGCAAGCTATAGAGCTTCTAAATACAATATCTAATCATGAGAACAACAGATACACTCACAAAGCTCTTGTCCGTTTGAAAAAATTATATATCGCTGATAATGTCAACTTGAAATATAATTGGATTAGTCAATTTCAAGCTTGTTTAGGAAAATATTGCCAGCTCGAATTAAATATTGCCCATATAGGGGTCATTGATAAAGAATATATCTTATCTAAGTTCTTGAGCCACAACTATAGGGAAGATATGAATAAAATTTTACTCAGCACATATAATTCTCGTTACAAATTCTTATTAGGAGACCACATTCCATTTGAAACCACCAACTATATGAAATACCCGTTTCCCCTTTATATTAAGAGATTAATGGCACAATTGCGAACTGCTAATGTTGAAAATTTGTACATATATATAAATAACACCCCGTATACAATTAAGACAAAACTAACCTGTTCAATTTGCAATCAAATAACACCCGAATCACTCGAACATATACTTATGACATGTCCTATGTATAGCGGCTTAAGAACTATACTTGCCAAATCCGGAAGATATTCAGATGATTTAGATGCTCTATTAACCTCAAACGATATCTCGGTATTGAAAAAGATATTTAAATTTCTCAGCGAGGCGATGAAATTAAGATCGTTCATCATAAATGAATAACTGATTGCACCTCAATTCTCTATTACTATTCAATCTATATTGTTTTATTTCTTTAATAAGCAAACAATTTGTAACCATCTCTACACCTTGTTCATGTATAAATTGTAATACCAAAGAGCAATATATATTATTAGGTACTATTATTATTATTATTATTATTATAAAGTTAAGCATTCACTATATAATCCACTATTTGATAATTTGAATTGTTTGTCTATAAATTCAGTAGGAAGGAAGTTGAGATAAAATTCCACAAGTTAAGCAATAACAATAAATATGGATTTAATTAGTTTCTAATTGTAAAAAAAATATAAAATTTATGTTAAATCTATTCTAAAAAAATATATATTAACAATGTCAGTGGGTGAAGCCCTTAAGTTTACAAATTATATGAAATAAGAATTAGAGTGGGTGAAGCCCTTTAGATTTACAAATGATGCGAAATAAGAATCTTAAGCTTGAAAGGTTGACCTTGGTGAAAACTTCTTTGAATATAAAGGTACTTATCTTAACGGAAGTACTAGTTTGGGAGCCTCCCTGCCTTCTTGGGTATCAGGCCAAAATAATATTCCCTCAGCAGTGGAGGTATGCCTCGAAGTCCATCAGTTCTTATGAAACCATAAAATCGGTTTAAAGGTAGGTATCAATTTCAAGATACTTGTTTTAGTTTCTTTTTTGAACGAATTTTTTTGTCAAAAAAAAATCTATGAAGCCAACCGTTGTAGGAATATCCTAAGTGAAAAAATAATCTGGATCTTAAAAATTTAATATGATATTAGCAGATATATCCCACAGCGGTTGAAATGCTAACGTCTGTTTTAATAGACCAGTTCGATCGGAAAGAAAGATGGCTGTTTTCGATTCACAGTTAACCACCTCCACTTATAACGAGTTTTGCGAATTCGACACCAAGTCCCTGGTTATACGATACGGCAAAGCAGCCGGAAGAATAACAAAGGCGACTGTGAAACTCCACGTTTCAAGTTCTATTATCACAATGAAAATTCTACTTGTCTTAGCCAAAAAAAGTTTAGGAAAGAACGCTTTGCTAGGAATTTTCTCAGTGTATGTAGGTATTAATTTGAAAACTGAAAAACAGGAAATCCAATAATCACAAAATAATAGAAATTTAATTACTCATGGAACAATTAAAATGTGAATTGCAATTTTGGTACACAGTAGGAGTATTATTTAAAATCTTTGTTAACTCAATGATAACGTTGGGTGTGGGTAGAGTTAATTTAAAACCTCATGGGAGCTACGTCACAAATGTGTAAATGACCTAACCAAAATCGGTACAACGCGGCAAAACCGCATGCACATAGCAGTGAAGTTAACTCAACAGCTCAACTTCAAATGACGATGTTTTTAACTTTAGTGCTATACATGCGGTTTTGCCGCGTTGTACCGATTTTGGTCATTTGCACATCTGTGACGTGGCACCCATGTGGTTTTAAACTAACTCTAAATCATTAATGTTGTTGATGGGTCCAGTTGTGCAATGATAAGCTCGAGGAGTGTCTGCAGGATCTTCTGTTTTCTGTTTTTAGCAGGAGGTTCTAAGGCGTTACTTCTAAGGGTATTTATGATGTTGAAATAAAACTCATTATCTATTTGCAGATAAGATTTTATTGAGCTGAGTAAGCTGTGGCCGGTAATTTAAACTAATTGTTGTTAAGCCACCCCTCCTTTAGCCAGGTTACTGACTGCTGTCGACCGCATAGAGTGATTTGCTCTTCCTATTTATTTTGTATTCAATCCTGTATTCTCTGCTGATTCTGTAGTTCATTTCAAAAGTTCGTTTTTTCCCACTGGAGTGTTTTTGTACCAAACACTTGATTGTTCTTTGTTCCATGATGTGCTTACTGTTAAGAATAGTCTATCAGCTGTTATTCTAGATTAACGTGTGACATTATAATTTTGAAAAAATGCACTGGACAAAAGATAGGGGTCTTCGTGCTGGGGACCAGCCATTTATTATCAGCAATTTTTTTTCTCCGCTCTGGGTCATTTTTTTTCCTAAGATTATATTCTACTCTGAAAAGTATGATTTTGGAAGATCAGTTGTTTCCAAAAATATGTAACTAATTTATCTACCTGTTGCAGTCCCCTTCTTTCCAATGGACTAATTCTCTACATAAATAAAAAATAGCCAAACGGATTCAAATATTAAGAAATAAATAATATCCGACAGTAAATGATTGCCTCAAAAACAACCTCAAATGTCAATGATGAAATTGCTGTAACGCCTAATTTTGATTTCTGCGCAAGTCGGTTGGCAAACTTCAAGGTGGCTTCTTTTTATGTGAAACTTATCGCATATAAACTCAAGAAATTGGAAAGACAATGCTAACAAAGTAGGGAAATTGATTATTCTGCACACGCTCAGTGAGAAGGGTTTTGTAGAAAATGAATATATAAAGCTTAAGTCAAATATACAATCAGGTGATTTTAATGAGCTACAATAATTATAAATGGTGACTTCAAAAAAAAACTTACACCAAATTTACCACTAAATAGCGTGCTTGTGATTGATAACGCTTCAATTTTCAATCATCCATCACTTTTTAAAATAGGTGCTCCCAAATTAATATACAGGTAACATATCGGCTGGTATGGGAATGCGGCGAAGAACTTTGAAGACTGGCGCCTCGGAACAGTGTAACACTGGATGGGTCCCAGGTCACAAAGGAATCGCTGGCAATGGAAAAGCTGACGAATTTGCAAGAGCAGGATCGTCAACACTGATGAACGGACCCGAACCATCAGTGGGCATCCCCAGATGCTCCACTAGGTCATGGTTAAAAGAACATGGGTAAAAGAACAATCCATAAAACTCTGGAAGAATACGCCCAGGCAAACACATGGGAAGAAATTTATAGAAGAACTATCAAAAAAGTAACGAAAGAACTTTTTTCAATGAGCAGGAACAAACTACGCACCATAACGGAGCTTCTCACGGGAGACTTTCCCACAAAGGAGCACCTAAACAAAATAGGGCTGTATAACGGAGACCTCACATGCAGGAGATGCAAAAAGGACACTGAAACAGCTCTGCACATATTTTGCAACTGTGAGACGCTGGTCCATAGGAGGCAAAAACTAAATGGAAGACCCCAAATGCCTATCCAGTGAAGAACCTGTATGAGCTAATACAGGGAACGGATTGGCTGAATAGGATGTAGTCAGAATGTAAGGAGAATCCACAATAAGCTGAGGTGGTGCCGGCGAAGGGGCGGCTCCTTTAAAAAAATATATACATGGTTATAACCATTTCAGCAGAAGGGTGCAAAACGAGAAACGATGTTTAAAAATAATTTTAGATGTAGCCAAGTCAAACAAATAATTGAAAAAAAAAACAACATTATTTCTTGAACTTGAAAAATTGCTCAAGGTCGTGGCACTCGATTTTTTTGCCTTCAATAAAGCTTTCCCATTCCAAACCTATCAGATGAAAAAGACCAAAACCCTCCCCATGTAAAAGCTATAGCTACGTGACTGGGGACACCCTGTTTATTTTAACATTTTTGAGATAGATTTCAAAAATATATAATATGTCACCCCTACCTTGTACCGTTTTTGAGTTATGAAATATTGAAAATCTGAGTTTTAGTAATTACTGTAAATATGAAAAAGATAATTTATCAAACTGAGCTATGAAAATGACAACTAATATGTTCGATAATTAACATTTTTCAGATTAAAATGGCTTACAGAGAGGTGAAAGATTTTATTAATAATAATATTAATATACAAGTGCTTAAAGCAGGGATTCAACTTGAAAACTCAAAAACGGTACAAAGTAGGGGTAACAAATTATATATTTTGGAAATAAGAAAAAAAAAGACCATTACAAAAATGTGAAAATATACAGAGTGTTCCATTTAAAAAAGAAACTATTATTTTTTGTATCCCCTTCAACTTGCACGCTACTGGACTTTTGATAGAATATTGAGAAAATTCAGCTGCAACTAAACAACTTTTAATGGGTAATTTATAATGAATAACCCTGTACATACATACTACAATTTTCCCTTAAAAATGTCCCATTATTGGCTGCATGGAAGAAAACCTTTTCCAAATGGCACCAAAAAAAAATAATAGCTGAAAACAGTCTTCCATTTCCATATAATAAGATCTAAATTCAATTGAACCAGTATGAAATAATATGTGGCAGAAAGCCAAAAAGATTTCACGTTCAAGCCCGTTGATAGGCACTGCGAATAATTTTTTCCTCAATTTGTAGCAGAAGAATGACAGCGCAATGAGAATACGCCAATGGCTTAAAAAAATATCACACAAAACAAAAACCAATATGAGATTGAATAGTTGATGAAATAAAAACAAGCATAGATAAATGACTGCAAATTTTAGCGAAGGATTTTTCAATTATGAGTTTGTCATTTTATTACCATTTGATTAGATATAAATTGATAAATTCTTTATTAAAAATGTTTAAGATGGTCTAAAGCCTAGTCCAGACATACATACATTTGCTCACAAACCAGTCTTTAAAAACATTTGCCCGCAAACAATAGTAGTTTGTGCAACTAGTGTGGATATGATGGCCATATCGCACGAGGACGAAGTTTGAGCACGACGCCGTAGGCGGAGTGCTCAATCGTTCGAGTGCGATATGGACAATCCACACGAGTAGAACAGTATATTTTTTCTACGACCCATTCAAGAAAAAATCTAGAAAATAAACATTTGAATAAACTGTAAAATACCTAAATACAACTTGAAATTAAAAATGTTCAATAATTTTATTCATAATCGTACCAATTCAATTTTTTGTGATAAACGTACAGTTTTTAAATGTACAATTTGTATATTGTTAC
Source organism: Galerucella tenella (assembly GCA_910591685.1). Classification (NCBI taxonomy): domain Eukaryota; kingdom Metazoa; phylum Arthropoda; class Insecta; order Coleoptera; family Chrysomelidae; genus Galerucella; species Galerucella tenella. The sequence goes on from CAJUYH010000032.1 coordinate 163,458, forward strand.
GGTTTCTTTTTTTAAATATGCGATGCTGTTATAAATAGATGTTGCCAGTCGGACTCCCGCAAAAAGGGTACCGTACCTTTATTTATAATAATATTCTGCTAAATATTTCAAGCGTCTGCCTGTTGTAGTTATAAATATTGAGCAGAATAATTATTTAAAAATAAAATTAACAATTGAAAAAAAATTTCTTCACCCGGAATCGAACTCGGGTCTACCTCATGAAATTCCTGTATGTTAACCACTCGGCTACCGAGATTTATTAAAAGCACATCTCAGAAGTATTACATACCTTCATAAAAATTGACCTTCATCGGTAGTCCCTTAAATACCCATTTTATTCTGTTTTTAGTATTTGTTATTAAATTATAAGGTTTATTTTATTCAAGTTTATGTTTATAAATAAATATTCTGGATCCAGTGCTTCTGGGAGAAACTTTTTTTGACAAGTTATTTTGACGTTTCTTTAAATTGAAAAAAAGATGAATGCCGAGTACTAAACGCGAATGCTGATTGGTGGTTTTCATATACGTTCTACTTCTAGGATGTATATGAAATCATATACGTTCAGTTAACCGATATGGCCTACATTTCCATTCTCTAAACTGTGCAGGAAATGGATAATATACATGTGGGTGTAGAAAAAGTACTTACATTTGTTTAAAAACATTTTTTTTGACAATCACTTATATTATACAAATGTTACAATTGCGTCCAGATCAAAACACAAAACATGTCGCTGAATAGTGAAGCAGTGGTGGGCATCTGTGCTGGATATATATTTTTCACTTCACAGAAAAGGAAACAAAAACGTTGGTGGGTACGCGAATTCCTGCAAAACTTACTAAGAGACCTAAAATTGAATGATGGATCTGGATTTAAAAATTTTGTGAGAATGACTCCAACTGATTTCAAGGAAGTAATTCAAATGATTGGACCAAATATTTGTAAACAAGATACAAAGTACCATCCCTGTTTCGTTGCGGCTAGCAATAGCTCTCACATTGTACTTATACACACAACAATACCTAAACACAAGAATGAACCACGAAATTTGAGTGTTACTAGGTACACCACTGATACAATGCAAACAAGAGAATAAACAAACGTTTGTCGTGAACGCATCCAGACTTGCCTCTTGGCTTGTATAAAAACACGTGTTTGACATTCTGACGGGAAACAAAAAAACATTGAACTTTTGTTCAAATGTTTTCAAAGAAATGTTTGCAAACACATTTTAAACAGCTTTTAAACAGGTTTTATACAAATGTTTAATTGCATGTCGGCAAATGTATGTAGTTCTGGACTAGGCTATAGATATCATTTAATAATTCAAATATCCAAATTTTCAACTATTAGTTTATATAGCGTTTCCGTATAATTGGGTTCTCACATTTACATTGAATTTTCCATATTTCTCAGCCATAAACTGCAATAAACTGGAAGCAGAAAAACGGTACATGTCCGCATCGTGTACCGTCTATATTGTAATGTTTTTCTCATTTATTTAAACAGTTTTTACCGTGGGATAGAATTATATGCTCACTATGGCTAATTACTATTGATTTATTGAAGAAACACTTACACACTATAATAAACTTAATTTATATACACACTACTTAATGTCTACTAATTTATCCACACTCGGTACAATAATGGTCCCAATTTATCTTCAACACTATTTATATTCACCATCTGTTCACTCACTGTAAACTGAAACTGTTTACCGGTTCACTGTATACTGAACAACTCCTCGACTCACTCGAAAACCCGCGTGTATATAGTCCTTCGCAACTCTAGAACATTCTTGAATTTACGAATTAGAACATTTAGGAATAAACCATTGTATTGCTTTGTATGGAAAAATTTATAGGACAGGCTTCTGAATCACTGAATTCGTAACAATATATTATCTTCTCTTACATTACATTCCATTACATTACATTACATTACATTACATTACATTACATTACATTACA